>PVLC010004076.1:37385-89259 GCA_004027655.1 Graphiurus murinus
GGTGGTGGTGAGGGAAAGGTATGAACCTCTTACACTACAATATAGTCAGAAATAGGATAGAGACAGGATGTTTCTATTTTAACAACCATTTCACTGTGGCTTTAAAGCACAGCCTAGCTCCCCTATGATTAGGAATAATCTTGTTATGTCTTTCCTTACATGTTTATGTGCTGGGCACTACATATTCCCTGCAGCACCTAAGAAGCAGGTATTATTACCCACTCTCCTCTTCAACACATGAGAAAACCAAAGCTTAAAGAAGATGATAAACTTATATGAAGTCATACAGATTGTAAGCAATGCAGCCTGGATTAAAAAATTTCAAAATACAGAGATGTCAAAGGAACTGTAGTGTGAAGACCTGTAAGCCTTTTTTTGCGGGGGAAAGGGGGGTACTGGGGATTGGACCCAGGAGCATTCTTCTGAGCTACACCTCCAGCTCTTTTAACTTTTTTATTTTTGAGACAGGGTCCTGCTAAGTCACTAGAGGTCTTGCTTAAGTTTCTGAGGTTGGCTTCAAACCTGTGATTCTCCTGTTTCAGTTTCCCAAGAACTAGGATTATTGTCATGCACCACCACACCCAGCTTGTAACTCATAAGCTTTTCTATCCATATTGCAGAAGTTACTAGACTTACCAGTATAGGGATTTAGCCATTTCAAAACAAAAATAGGATACTATTTGTGATTCTGGACTAATGCACACAATTCTTATCTTCCAAAATTAATTACCTTTACTCAGATGACAGGGGCATCTCTCTTCTTGGAGCCTCCCAAGCCTTGGATGCTTTCTAAGTTATCTTTGGGCCAGTAAATTTGGAAGTGAGTACAAAAAGTAAGCAAAGTCCTCTGTCCCTCTGTGCCTCTGGGATGGTCTAAGGAAATGGGTGGTCTGGCTGAAGGGTGCTGTGATGGGGGTGTGGCTCTCCTGCTGCTGCCAGTGGTGACTTCTGGGAGTTTTTCTTCCCTTTGTTGCAAAGTTGGGTAAGGGACAACACCAGGGAAAGTAAAGTGTTGTACACAGCATGGTCCTGTGGAGGAGACTGGGGTGGGGGCGGGGTGGGAGAGAGAGAGAGGACAGAGGCATCTCTGATCTGTCCGACCCATCTCTAGGACTATACAATTGCCATATCCTATAAAATCACTGAACTTAAAGCTGGAAAGGGCAATAGAACTGATCTAGTGAAACCTCTTTGTTTTACCTCTGAGGCAACAGAGACTCAGCAAGTCTTCCAACAGTCACATAGCCAACTAATGACAGATTTCGCAATCCATCACTCTTTTCTCTCCTCTATGATGTCACCCACCTTCATTCAATCATGCTTCACTAGCAGGAATTATTGGAGAGGCTGGAGTTTCATTTGCTCCATCCCTGTCCAAGAGGGTACTATAATCTAGTGAAAATAATGATAGGCCTTTTTTTTTTTTTTTTAACTAAACCCAGAGACATTCTAACTCTGAGCTAAACCCTCAGCACTCTTTTTTAAATTTTTAAACAGGATCTTTCTAAGTTTCTGAGGGTCTTTCTAAGTTGCTGAGGCTGGCCTCCAATCTAGGATCCTCCTGTTTCAACCTCCCAAGTACTGGGATTACAGGTATGTACCACAATGCCCAACTTAGACTTATTGAACAATGACTGGTGCTTCACGCACATCATTTCTAGTCTACCCAACACTTCAAGTTAAGCATTATTATAGGTTAAATGAGTTTAGTGTGCACAAAGGTTATGTGCCCAAAGTCATATTACTGATAGGGCTTGGATTTGAACTCCTGTCCATCTGGCTCTAACCCTATGCTTGTTCCACTGTGTAACTCTGCCTCCCTAATATTAGCAAGTGGGTAGTAGGAGCCTATATATTATACCACTTCCACATGGACTCCTGAGTCTGTGTGGTTTCTAGAAGATTGAGAAGTTATTATTCTGGTACCAGTCTTCTGGGAGAGGAGATCAGGAAAAAGATGGAGTTAAGTAATGCAGAACATGGAAATGGCTTTCTAAAATAGATTTAAAGCAGCTGAGAAGAATATATATATAGCAGGTTAAGAGAAAAAAAAAACCCAACAACAAATACTTAAGTAATAAAGGAAATGAGGGCAGAGCAACAATTAAGGAAAGAGAGGAAGCCAGACGTGTGGAGGTGGGAACATTAAAGACCTGCCCTAGGGTTCAGGTCACCTGTGAGGAGGGGTCAAAGGACTGAGCTGTAGTTTGACAAAACAGTTCTAAGGACAAGGATGCAGATCTATTTAGTGTAGTATTAAAAGACTCAGCTTGTTCATTACTACTTCAAGACAGAAGTAACCTAGAGTCAGAATAAAAGGCTGCTCAGAGTTTCAGCCTCTCAATGGGTTTTAAAGGACTCAACCGGATTTAACCTCCATGTCACACAAAACCTAATTAGATACTGCCTTAAACCATGAAAATAAACCACACAAGTATAGCAGAAGATAGCTTTATTTGAGAACAAATCTTTTTCAGGCAAGGACCAGTTTTCAAAATTTGCATGTGTAAAGAGTTGTTTAACTATATGTTGAATACAGCAGCGTTTGAACTGGGCACCAAAGGAGCAGGTGGGGCTGAGGGAGGGGAATGCCAGGCAGCTGTGGGCAGCAGTAGGTTCAGGGGGTGGGAGGTAGACAAGCTGGGGCTTTAGATCCATTTTGGCTTTGTGGTCTAGTTAAGTTGCATCTCCACATCTGCTTCCTAGTTCACAAAAGGAAGGTAGTATCCACTTCATATGATTTCTGTGGGGGTTAGATGAACAGAAATGAAATGCCTGGCAAATTATTGCCATTGATGCTGCTGTTAAAGTTGCATATTTTATTCCTTCACTATTGGCTCATTCTCTGTTCAATTTTGTTTCAGTGTTGTCTCCTTACCAGAGAGGATAGTTATGGTTGCTATTGGTAACGCCAGCACCCGATGATAAAGCAGACAGTATTCCAAGATCTCCTTTCCTTTATCCAAATAAACATCTCCCTGTATCAGAGGTTGGTCCCCCAGGGTTCAGTGTGCAGGATGTTGGCTAGGGACTGTCCCTGGGATCAACATCTGTGGAAGGTTGAGCTACAATTCGGGCCTTGAGCCAGCTTCGGCCTACCAGCTTTTCAGAATGGTTCAGGTTGGGCTGAGATGGCTCAGCCTTTATACGCCCACATCAGACATCCACAGCACGTGGGTGCTGGGGAAGGAGACACCATGGTCAAGGAGGTTCTCCATAGCTGAGGAATCCCTGATAGATACATTCCTCATGGACTGGGGTTCAGGAACCCCCAACAGTCTATGCAGCACACCCTACAAGGATGGGCTCTTTCTCTGGTGGCCCCCTGCCTTTCTAGACACAAAGAATGTCGACATAATCAAGTTCCCTCTCAGTCTTTTGAGAGCAGTTCCTAGGGCAGATTAAACGAGATCTGTAACAGAGATACACAATGGTATCCAAGGGAGAAGGCATTCTGTGTGTTCTCAGTTCATGAGCAACTCCTAGTTCCTCTGGGTGGGGGACAAAATGCAGAGAGGCTTCACACAGCCCTGTCAGAAAAGCCTGAAAAAAAGCCGGGCGTGGTGGCGCACGCTTGTAATCCCAGCATTCGGGAGGCTGAGACTGGAGGATCCAGGTTCGCGGCCAGCCTCAGCTACCTAGTGAGGCCCTCCGCAACTTAGTGAGACTCGGTTTCAAAATAAAGAATAAAAAATAGGGCTGGGAGTTCAATCCCCAGTACCGCAAAAAAAAAAAAAGCCTGAAAAAGGTGGCGGTAAGCTGGTACAGGGGAAATGTATATGAGGCATAACCCCAAGGGATTAGAAGTCGGTCAGTTTCTGCACACAGGACCACGTCCCAAAACCCTTCAGATAATGAGAACGAATGAGAACCTAGGCACAGGTGGTGTACCCTAGTTTAGGAATTCAGGGCTCAGCTAAGAATATAGAAATCGAGAGCCTAAGTGGTAGAAGACAAAACCTTCTTGCAAAGAAAAAAGCTTAAAAAAAGGAAGGTGGGGAAGAGGCAATCTGTTCTTTAAATTCTCCTTTAGAAAGAAAACACGGACAATTTTAGTCTCCAGAGACATTACTGATGGAATGTACCTATTCTTTTTGTCTTAAATCAAGCGAGGAGGCCAAGGATTGTTGAAATAACTATAGCCTTCCATGAAACTCATCTCCTTATATCAACACAAAGAAGGAACTACAATTTTCCTCAGGGTGTTCCAGCTGAGAAGAGAGTGCTGTGATTCTCCAGAGAGGCCACTAAATAACCCTTCAGTGAAGCCCACAGAGCTATTGTGGAGAGGATGAATGTTTCCCTTCTAGTAAATCAGACAGGGCCATCAAATCTGCTTGGCCAAGTATTTATTTGAATGTCCATTTCAAGACCAAGGAGTCGATAATTCACCAGAGGAAAGAAAGAGTATTAAGCTACATTTAAACTATCTTATGAGATGAAATACCAAGAAATAGCTTACACAATTATTGCTGGGATCTTTCCTAGAACTTGTTAATTTGGGCTTTCGGCCAACAAATCTACCTATTATTCTAGCTTGGTATTTATCCCTCATAGGGGAAATTCAGAGAGGGCCGAAGAGGAAAAAGTCGAGTAAGTCCCTGCCAACCAAACAAAATGGCACCTGCCAAAACATCAATTTGTGTGAAATAGCGAAAGGAGATCTAATATACAGGGCCTGTCAATGAAAGTCTAAATAATAGTGCTTTCATCATCAGCTCCTGTGCTTTGGTTTACACTTAAAATACACATGTCTAGGGACTCTGGAGAGGTGCAGGTGGGATTAGAGCTGCCACATCCCACATCTGAGCTCTAGGTCGTGACAGACTAATGGTGCACTTTATGCACAGTGCATCCCTAACAGAACAGGGCAGGGAGGGAGAGATCCTGCTTTGTAAACCCTCTGTAATTATGGGTGTGTATGAAAAGAAAAAAAAAAAAGTGATGTTATTGATCCCGTTGAGAAGCACAACAGAATTGCTGAGCACAGAGGCACACGCCTATACTTTCAGCTTTTGGGGAAACTGAGGCAGGAGGAACTCAGGTTTGAGGCCAGCCTGGGAAACTTAGACCCTGTCTCAAAATAAAAGCAATACAAAGGACCAGGTGTAATGGGACACACCTCTAAACTCAGTACTTGGGAGGCTAAGACAGGAGGATCACAGATTGGAAGCCAACCTCAGCAACTTAGTAAGACCCTGTTTCAAAATGAAAAATAAAATACAGCTGGGGTATAGATCAGAGGTAGAATGGTCCTGAGTCCATCCCAGTAACACACACACACACACACCAAAACACGAAACCCAAAAGGGCTGGAGGTGTAGGTCAGTGGTAGAGTGCCCCTGGGTTCAATCTCCAGTACAAACAAACAAACAAACAAACAACAACAAAATGACAAACAATCCTCTAAAACAACAGAATCCCAAATCCTCTGAGAGCGAAAATTGTGTGGCCACATGGGAGAGGATTTTCATACAGAAAGTTGTCAGAGACATTACTGTAGTTTTCTATTTCTAAACCCTTATGAGCTCCTCTGAAGAAAGGAGCATTGTCTGGTTAGACCCACAGTGGCATCTGTGCAAGTTTGTGCATCACTTGGGCAAACAAGTAGAAAGACACTAAAGTGTGGGAGAATTCTAGACCAAGGCGCTGGAATAGTGTCTACCTTATTCCAGGTGTGGGATAAATTGGATCAACCAAAAAAAGGTTCAGGGGTCCTGGGAAATGAAGTGAACACTGGAAATCTCACTAATTGGGGTTTCCAGATTTGTATGGCTGAAAGTTAGAGGCATAAAATGGTTTAAAAACACCACTTTTTTCTTCTACTCTCTCTTTGTAAACAAAATGCTTTCCATAGTTTCATATCAATATTACACCATGCGCTATGATGGCCCTTCCTGCTGTTTCCTTTTGAGAAACTAGAAAGGTAATCACATTGTGGTGTTCAAGAGGGTTTCCTGATGCCTTTATATTTCTTTCATTTTATTCTTTTATATTCAACTTGGTTTCCTTAGACCATTTTAAATAGTTGCCCCATTCAAATCAAAATGATTGTAGAACCAGTTGAATTATCATAAAGTAGATAAGTCTGTAATACATACAATCAATCTCTCTCTCTGTCAGACACACACACACACACACACACACACACACACACAGACACACACACACACACACACACGTTTCCTGGCCATATCTAAGTGGCAGTTTTTGTCTGCTGAGTCTGCCAGGATTGTCAACACCGTGCATCAGATGCACAAATATGGCAAAACTCCATTACACATTTCCAAGGGAGGCTCCCAAACTCCTGTATCACTGTGTCCCTTCCAGCTTCTCAACTGCACGCATTCCTGAACTCGGCAGCCTCTTTCCTATGGAGTAAACATGCAGACAAAGGTTAAGAAGAACCTCCAAGCAGCAGGTGGTTGCGCTGGATTCAGAAAGTGATTGCTGTTCAGGGAGCAATTTTCAAGAAAGTACCCCTCACGCTTCTTCCTACGTAAGCCCAAAGAACTTGAGAGGGTCTAAGATCGGCTGGTTGGCTGTTTGAACTTGCTCTTTCTCTAGATTTTTTTTTTTCTAGAGCTGTGATTTCATGTTTCAGTTCTGGTGAAATGCAAAGATGAAGGCAAGGTGCTTAATAAAACCCAGTCTGAATAAAAAACAGCAAGGCCAGAAGCAAAGTCCCTGAAGATATGTCCCTGCCTCAGTCCTCTGGACCCATTGAATAGTTTTTCTTTTAAACAAGCCACCAGAATGATTTTTCTATCTCCACCTATCTCTAGAGCTGCAGACATAAATGTGGATCATGGAGCACAATTTGATTTTTTTTTTCAGTAGTGAGGATTGAATCCAGGGGCATTCTACCTCCGAGCTACACCTCCAGTCCTATTTTTTATTCATTATTTTGAAACAGAGTCTCACTAAGTTGCAGAGGGCCTAAGTAGCTGAGGCTGGCTGCGAACCTATGATCCTCTGGTCTCAGCTTCCCAAGTACTGGGATTACAAGCGTATGCCACCAGACCCAGCTGCAATTTGATTTTTAAATATCAACTATCCCAAGGGTTAGCCAAGGAAGCATTTCTTAAACAGATTGGTAAGACACCACTGGAAAAGCAGATTGAGCTATTCTGGTTGAGATGGGGGAAGAGCTGGTGACCCCAGGCTCCCACGGAGCCCTCACGGTAGCTCTGGGGAATCTTCTGGTGGCTGTGGGTTGAAAACTCTTGATCTCTTTCAGGGACTCAAACCACTGGCTTTTGGGCCATGGCTTTGGCTCATAGAGGTGTAGTGTGTTTCACTCTCCCACTGTTGGAAAAATGGCTGTCTTAGTTTCCAACATTTAGAATCGGTAGGTTTTTGCATGAAGACATGAATGTCAGGCTTCTCTAGGCTCTTCTTAGAAAACCAGATGAAGAGCGACCACCCCTGCAGTCCCTCTTGGCCACAGTGCATTGGGCTGAGTTGAGCTCATCGCTGCCCTTCACCAGATCTGAACACTCAAGTCACCTGTCCACCCTATTTGGGGGTTGCAGTCTCCTGTGAGTTCTGTGGCCCATCTCACATTACAGATGAGGCGACAATAATGCCCTGTCTAGGTCAGAGCGATGACAGGACAAGCACGCGGCAAGTTCAGGCTCAGCGTGGCCTTTTCTACTGCACATCAGCATTTCTTGAACTGGGGGGCCTATTGATGTGGCCTTGGTGATCCATGAGAATATTTTTCCTTAATATTTTACATGTACCTGGCTCACATTTGAGAAATCCTACTCTATACCCAGTTACCACTGGAGTGTCAGAAGTTTCATGCTCACAGAGGCATTTCATTATTTCTGCTTCGTGATCTGTCTTAGAACAGCAGGATGCCATTGTGGTACAGCTCACTACTCTGCAAATTTGAATGTGCTGCTAACCAGGTATGTTCCTCGAAACATTAATAGTTAGACACAGGCAAGACCTTTTTAAACAAAGAGCAGCTCTGATTTCTCCAAACCAGCCATGCAAATGGATCCACAGTTAAAGGACAGAAGGAAAGGGTCACAGGAGAGATTAGAATTGCTTTCTGTCTTGGTGATGTCAGGGCAAAAGCAGGCATCAAGGTTGATTTTTTTGGTACTTGGGATCAGACCTGACCGAGGTCTTGAGGCTGCTAACAAAGTGTTCTCCCACTAAAGCTATATCCCCAGCGCTTCAATCTCAACTTCTAAAGATGATTTGAATACACTACATTGAGAATGGCACAGAGCAGTTGGTGAGTGAGTCAGCCTGGCTTCCAGATGGACTGGGTTCCAATCCCAGGTCCTCTGTTTATCGCTGGTGTTAGCAAGGTATTTCATCTCTCAGAATAGTCACTTCTAAAATGGTAATACAATTTATCGTATGAGGTGATTGTGGGAATTCAATATGACAAACCACATAAAGGTCAGTGCCTATCACATGGCAAATCCTGATAAATAAATGTAGCGATTATCAGCACAATAGTAGGTTTTGAGTTTATAAATCATTCAGACATCTTTTCCTCCCGCTTTTTACAGGTAACAAATGTGAAACATAAGCACGGTGGATCAGATCCACTTTAACAGGGACTCTGAAGAGGTTAAGCCAGTTATCCAAGGACATGTAGCAACTATGTGAATCCAGAGACAAAGTGGGTACTTGAATCCAGGTTTTCTGCCTTATGTTATGCCATTTCTACTATCCACAGCGCCTTTGGGAGCCTCTAAGCAATAGGAGTGATTTTCAAGCTAATTTGAACTGGGTAAATAGTTTGGCAGTAAGTACTTTTGCCTAGCCTGTCAGTTCCTGGGTTCAATCCCCAGTATTGCCAAAAACAACAAATAAACAAAAAACTGAGGATTAGCTAGCAACACATGCTCACATATGAGGGGAACAATTCACTTACAAATTATCACACTAAAAATGTTTTTTTATTTGAAATTCAAAGTACCTGGGAAGGAGACGGTGCTCAAATGGCATGCGGTCTTCCGGTGGCAGCAGCAGGTTCCCCGGGTCACTAAGGGGCCTTGAGAGCGCTCTGGTCAGTGTGTGACCTCTCATGCCGTTTTCACGGGGGGTGGAGGGAGTGCTGTGTGAGACCGGGAGAGGACAGGACAAGGGTAGAAGAAGGACTAGAGCCTCGTCCCAGCCCTGAGCATTTGTCACTCTGCGCATTATTGGTGACAGTTTAAGTGAGGTGGGGTAGCAGTCCGTATTTTCCCGTGCCAAGGAAACCCATCAGATCATGGTATTTTCATTGGTGAAAGCCCCAGCATGCTTTTTCTGATGTTTCCTAAATTACTGCCTTGGATTCTAGAAAATTTATATTGGAACTAGGCCCTGCAGCAAGCTTGTTGAAAATAGATCTTGAGTAGTCTGTTTAGGAACACGACTTAGTCCTAAGGGCAGAAACAGAACATTGCTACAGGCTAGGACAGGTGTATTAGAATCCAAATGGGCTGTCATTTTTATATCCTTTTATGTGGAAGAAAGGTGGGTCTCTTTACCCTGCGTATGGGGCATTTGCTTCTGCTCTTGCACTCCCAGGCTCCCGGCCCTCCATCCCCTCCTCCCCCCAGGTCTGGCTGAGGTGGGTCAAGCTGAGGTAAAAGCTGCATTCGATATCTCTGGAAATAATTCAGTGGGTTTCACTTTCTGCAGGCTCTTTCTATCCTCCAAGGCAGTTTTCTCTCTGTCAGACCACGGTAGTTGAACGTTGGAAGGGAGGGTGTCACATGGGATGGGAAAACTAATTATTGCATCATTTTGCCTGAGAAGACGACGCAGGGGCCCTGGGCACCGTACATCAAAACACTGTATTCTTTCCTCACCGGGTTGCTGCACGGCATGAAGTACAGAAAGCCCAGTTACATTTGAATTTCTGAGAAACCAAAGTACTTTTTAGTATGAGTGTGTCCCAAATGTTGTGTGGGACATACTAAGACTTAAAAAAAAAGAAAAAGAAAAAAAAAAAAAGATTTAGACCTGTGATCCCAGCTACCCAGGAGGCTGAGGCAGGAAGATTACCAAGTTAAAGGCCAGCCTTTAACTCTGTCTCAAAATAAAAAATAAAAAGGGCTGGGAATGTAATTCAGTAGTAGAACACTCCTGGGGTCAATCTTTGGTACTAGGAGGGGGAAAAAAAAGGAAGATTCATTGTATAGCTAGTTGTGGTGGTGCATGCCTGTAATCCTAGTACTTGGGAAGCTGAAATAGGAGGATTGCAAGTTCAAATCCAGCTTCAGCAACATAGCAAGGTACTCAGCAACTTAGTGAGACCCTGCTTCAAAATAAACACTAAAATAGGACTGGGACATAGCTCAGAGGTAAAATGCCTCTGAGTTCAATCCCTAGCATCACAAAAAGAAAAAAAAAAGATTCATTGTATATCTGCAATTCAAATTTAACTATATGCCTTGTGTTACCTTCTGCTAAACTTGGCAACCTTATGTCCTAGAAAAGTATGTACTTAAGCCTAGTGAATAGAAAAAAGAAGAATACTGGTCATTTTAGAATTTTTATTTAAATTGAAGAACATAATAAAATATTAAATATAAGTTTTCAAAGAAAGAAAAATCAGTGTATAATACTAACCATTTGAAAGAGAAAAGTGATTTTCATCTTGCATATTCTCTTAAAATTTTTGTTCCTGCTCATTTTTATTTTTTATGATTGCAATACTGTATCACAACTCTATATTTTATGTTTCATTTTCCTAACATTATTTCAAGTACTTTTTATAACTTTACACTGTTTTTATAATTATTTTTAAGAATGGCATAATGTTACACAGAATTGAATATAAATGTTTAAATAATTTTTAAAGAATTTCTATTATATTAGGAATGAAATATTTATCAAAATGTAAGCTTGGGGAAACAGTAGAATTAAGAAAGTACATTTGTCCTAAAAATAATATTATGTCTTTCCTCCCTCCAGTCCCCTTCTTTTTAGGAAAAGTATCTTAAGAATTTTTGAACACAGAATTAATATTTGACACTGTCTCTCATAGAACAAAGTTTAAACTGAATCCTCTTCCTGTCTAGTCCTTGACTTTAGGACTTCTGTGACTACCTCTGTATCAATAGGTTTTAGCAAAAATCCTACCAGGATGAAACCAGCCAGACTCTTTCACCCTCAATATATGATCAACTAATCTCTGATCACTCTGACATCTGAATTCATTCCTCACTCACCATAATCTCCCAGGTAACATCTGATCACCCTGGCCTGCCTCTAGCAAGAATCCTATTAGGTCTCTTAGCAGAGAATTACCTACCCTCTTGTAATCTTCCATCCTCTACCCTCCATCCTGCTCCTGGGCTATACATTCTCCCTTTTCCTTGTTGTATCTCTCTCCTACTTCTAAAGCCCATTGTAGGTCCCTCTGAGTAAGCCCACCTTGTACCATTTTAACAAGTACTGTGAATATGTTTTAACAGTTATGGTACTACTTAGGTAGGGTCAGACTCATTGCTGGACCTGCAGACCTCTGGCCTCAGCGCTACGTGTGCATCTTAAAAACCTCTGTCTTCACTCCTCTCATGGGAACAGGTCATACTGGTAATTTTAGAATTACCATTCTAATGGGAGTCAGACTCCCGTGGAACCACTGCTTTGGACAAAGGTCCACTGCGGTATGGTAAGGACAGAGTTGGATTCTTCAGACTCCAAGTTCACTCCAGAAGCTGGGATAGAGTCCTGGATAAACAGAGGACGGGTGGGTTAGTCCCAGGCTCCTTGTCTGGAACATAACTGGCTTCTTACAAAAACTTAAGATCACCCCTAACTCATTCCTCTAAGACCTCTTCCTTCTTATCTTCCTATTACTGCTGCTTCCTCTCCACTCTCCACTCCCCGCTCCTTTTTTTTTTAATTTTAAGACAGAGTCTTGCTGAATTGCTGAGGCTGGCCTTGAATTTTATGGTTCTCCTGACTCAGCCTCCTGAGTAGCTGGGATTACAGGCATGTGCCACCGTGCCCCGCTTTTTACCCCGCTTTTTAACCACTTTGATTTTCCCTTCTGTTCTCTTGGATCCTTTGATGTGTTCTCTTCAGGCCCTCCTTCCCCCCAAACTCTTCTTCCTTCAGATCACTCCTGCAAGACTTTTCCCTTCCCACTTCATTCCTTCTACTCCTTATAGTCGAGTGAGCTTTAGGCCTCTTGTCTTCAGTGGGGGTTCAAGAGACGCAGGCAAAGCTGGGTGTGGTGAACCTGTAATCTCAGTACTCGGGAAGCTGAGACAGGAGGAGGATCCCGTGTTCAAAGTCAGCCTCAGCAACTTAGCAAGACCCTGGACATGTAGCTTGGAGGTAGAATGCCCCTGACTTCAATCCTCTAGAGAGAGAGAGAGAAGAGAGAAGAGAGAAGACAGAAAAGAGAGAAGAGAGAAGAGAGAAAAGAGAGAAGAGAGAAGAACACTCAGGGATACTCAAACAGCAACTGCTTAAAGCTGAAGGCAATTGAAGATAATTGAATTGGAAATAGAATGGGTATTTTATCTATTCAGCTGGGCTTTAGAGACATTCAGATGGTCGCTTGGTGTCCCTTCAGTCTCTTACCTACAATGTAGCTCACAGCCTCTTTAAGATTATGTATCAGCTAGGCGTGGTAGTGCATGCTTGCAACCCCAGTATTTGGGAGGCCGAGGATCACAGAGGATCACAGGTTTGAGGGCAGCCTCAGCAACTTAGCACGGCCCTTAGCAATTTAGTGAGACCATTTCAAAATAAAAAAATAAATCTGGGAGGCTGAGACAGGAGGCTCACAGCCAGCCTCAGCAGCTTGTGAGGCCCTCCACAAATTAGTGAGACTCTGTTTCAAAATAAAGAATAAAAATAGGGCTGGGGGTGTAGCTTGGAAGTAGAATGCCTCTAAGTTCAATACCTAGTACTGCAAAAATCAGTCAATCAATCAATAATAAAATAGGGCTGAAAGAATAGCTCAGAGGTAGAACAATATCGTTGGGTTCCATCCTCAGGATATCTCACACACACACCCACATTCACCCACGTGTACACACACACACACACACACACACACACACACACACACATTATGTATCAGGAAAAATGAAAACTTTGAAAGTCTCTTCCTGCTGTACACAGTAGCTCACACCTGTATTCCAAAATTTGAGGTCAGTCTGGGCAACTTAGCAAGACTGTCTTAAAAAAAAAAAGTTAAGAGGGCTGGGAATGTAGTTCAGTAGTGGTAGAACACCCCTGGAATACCATTAGCCCTTATATTGAGATGGTAACCTCAATTCTCCCATTTGCCAAAAGCAATTTGGATAAAAAATATAAAGTGGAACAAGGCTAAAATTTTTAGAATGAAAGCTACCTCTATTTGCATCTATATTTTTATGTATGCCTATGTATATATGATATGTGTATGTGATATTTTCTTACCTCTGGATAGTATTGCCAAATTAATTTATAAAATATATTAAAGGAGGGCCGGGCGTGGTGGCGCACGCTTGTAATCCCAGTACTTGGGAGGCTGAGACAGGAGGATCACAGGTTTTCAGCCAGCCTCAGCTACTTAGTGAGGCCCTCCACAACTTAGTGAGACCCTGTTTTAAAATAAAGAATAAAAATAGAGCTGGGGATATAGCTCAGAGGTAGAATGCCCCTGGGTTCAGTCCCCAGTACTGAAAAAAAAAAAAAAAAAAAAAGTTGTAGATTTGTGGTAAAGAAATCCTGGAAAAGGATTTTATGTGTGGTCACTCTGGCTAAAGATCTGAATGCATTTATGTTTGTTAAACAAACAAACAAACAAAAAAACAGCCGGGCGTGGTGGCGCACGCTTGTAATCCCAGCATTTGGGAGGCTGAGACAGGAGGATCCTGGTTCTCGGCCAGCCTCAGCTACCTAGTGAGGCCCTCTGCAACTTAGTGAGACCCTGTTTCACTGTTTCAAAATAAAGAATAAAAAATAGGACTGGGGGTTTAGCTTGAAGGTAGAATGCCCCTACGTTCAATCCCCAGTACTGCAAAAAAAAAAAAATTAATTAATTAATTAATTAAAAAAAAAACCCAAAAACAAACAAAAAACTTTGACATCAAAAGTACATTGGTATAAAATGGAATTCAATGTTCTCTGTTAAAATGACAGTTTCCTTGAATTATTGGTCTGTCCTTAATAAGGGATTGCAACAATTTTTTTGACCTTTTAACTAATCTGCTTGGGAAATTAAGTTTTTTTTAAATCAGAACAATTTCCTGTGCTTTATGCTAACCTTTACCATGTCCTTGATTATTAGAGAGAAATGAAATGTCTCACTTTTATAGACGCTAATATTCTTACATTTTTGATAGTTTCTTTTTCCCCAAATGAAATCCTAAATGAAATCTTTTTATTCTTGAATTGGCCTTGAGATTTCCCAGAGGGCTGATGTTCAATCACATGAAAAGCACTGTTAAGTAAGAAAAGATGCTGAACTTTCCCTATATTATATTTATATTGGTAAATATTATTTATATTATATAAGTATTTCTGAAATTAATAGAAATTTGTCAATATCCTCACTGTAATATATGCTGGCATAATATTATAAACATAATTCTGGTTATATTTAAAATGTTGGATGTCACAGAAATAAAAATTTTCTTTTCAACTGTATCTTTTTTTTTGGTACTGGGGATTGACCCAGGGGCATTCTACATCCAAGCTACACTACCCTCACTCTTTTTTTATTTTTTGTTTTTAAACAGGGTCTTGCTAGGTTGCTGAGAGTCTTGCTAAGTTGCTGAGGCTGCCCTTGAACCTGTGATCCTCCTGTCTCAGCCTATCAAGTACTGGGATTACAGGCATGCACCACCAAGCCTGGCTAACTGCACAATATTTATAATGAACTCTCATCATATCTTTAATCAGGACCATTTTAAGTTTTTTTTGCCTTCCTCAGTTTTTGTTTTGCTGATTTTTCTCTGAAAGTGATTTACAATCAGCTACATGCCAGAATGCTCATGAGGGCATTGCTTAAATAACTTTGAGATCATACTACTGGACTGAGTAAGGACTTCCAGAACTCTAGTGGAGAAGCAGAGCGGTTCATGATGTTGTTAATCCAAGATCAAGCAAAAATTAATTACATGGTCCTGAGTGAACTCATGATAAGTGAAGATAATTCTCATGGTTATTGTTCTAGAGCACTGCTGGTCTGTTACTGTTCTAATTTCTGGATACAAGGAGACCCTTATGAACCTTTTTTAAGTTACCTGTATTCATATTGTTGAATATATTACAATTTTATAAATAGAAATAAAACATTTATCTTTCTGTTCAATTCCCCCAGAATTCAGGAGCTATAACAGAATATTCTTATTTTCATAGCAATCTAAGCATTTGCAAATTCCAGTAAGAATCTGTTCTTGTAACAGGACACAATTGTAAACATTGGTTATATTACCAAGGATATAACTGTAATGGCATGTTTGAGAACAATGTGCATAGAATCTGATTTTATAATAAAGGTAGAGTTTATGGAACCGATGCATACAAAACTTTCTTTTTTTCTTTTTTTGTGGTACTGAGGATTGAACTCAGGGGCATTCTACCTCCAAGCTATACCACCAGCCCTATTTTTTATTCTTTATTTTGAAACAGGGTCTCACTGAGTTGCAGAGTACCTCACTAGGTAGCTGAGGCTGGCTGCGAACCCGGATCCTCAGGTCTCAGCCTCCCGAATGCTGGGATTACAAGCGTGCGCCACCACCCCGTGGTTTTTTGTTTGTTTGTTTTTTTTTTGTTTTTAGTAAAAATGGCCTCAATTCTCCCTTTTGCCAAAAGCAATTTGGATAAAAAATATAAAGTGGAACAAGGATCCAACAATATTGGATTTAAAATGTTCCTAGCCTTATAGGTGAGTAAAAGAAATAATCTCCTGGCAGATTTAGGAAGCTTAAGATAGGGGTTCTAAGGAGAGAAAATTTCACCCTAATTATAGATATTGCAGGAAGAATCTGGTGGCCAAGTTCCTGGCATGGCTTTCTACCATTCAAAGGCTTTTAAAAGTCTAACCTGAGATTCTTTATGAGAAGTTCTGGCAAAACAAACTCAAAAAATTCTATGCGGTCAATTACCATTCTTGTTGCACTTATGTAAATAAAATCAGGCAAAATCTAACAAGAATAGACAATTACGTTCTAAGTCAGAATCAAAGGAGGGGAGGTGATTGTAGAAAGAAATTTTATGTTTCAATGGAAAACTACAATGTGTCCTGGCAGGTTCCATCTTGCAAATTTTGACAGGCTTTACCACATTTCCAGTTCTTCTAGTTTCCATTGCTATCTAGCTCTAATTCTCTAAACTAACATATCTCATTTTTTCCTGTGTTCCTAGCTTGCCATTATATAAAACTAAAACTCCCCTTTTCCTCAAGTCCTGATGGTGGAAATTAGACTTGGTATAAGCTTCAAATATATCACCTCAACAGATCATGCATGAGCAACCTCTGTGCCTGCTGCTGTGAGGGCCATTCCAAAAGTTTCATGAAACTCTGAGCGCCATCACCTAATACAGTCAAACTGCAAACCTCAAAATCTGCCAGATTGCTCCTGCCATCCTGACTCTACTATCTAAAAGTGTTTGAGCCCAACATCTAATAATTTTCTTAACTGGCTGCACTCAAGTATACTTATTTGTCTTGGATTTCTATTTTTATGAAAACTCTCCTTATTTGATACCCAACCACTCAGTGAATAGCTCTGCTACCAAGTCACAAAGATGGTTCAGCTGGCCTGTAAAGAAGAAAGATGCCTGGATAAGAAATTGACTTAAAGCCGGGCATGGTGGCACATGCTTGTAATCCCAGTATTTGGGAGGCTGAGACCGGAGGTGCTGGGTTCGAGGCCAGCCCTCAGCTACCTAGTGAGGCACTCCGCAACTTAGTGAGACCATTTCAAAATAAAGAATAAAAAATAGGGCTGGGGTATAGCTCGGAGGTAGAATGCCCCCAAGTTCAATTCCCAGTACTAAAAAAAAAAAAAAAGAGAGAAATCTGCTTATGTTGTTCTGAGGAAAGAATGTCTTTCCTTGAAGAGGAAGAGGAATTGACAAAGAATTTCTCCTGGACCCAACTCTAGTCAGGCTTCTTTTAATCCTCTTCCTAATTAGGACTTGACTTTTGGACTTCGGTATCCATCTTTGCATTGCCTGAGTTTAGAAACACTCCTGTCAAATCAGTTAACGCAGAGCCTGTGTTCCGATCAGCATTCTTGCAGCTATAATCTAAAAGACTGGCCTAACTTTGAGGAAAGAAGATTTTTTTTTTTTTTTTTTTTTTTTTGGTGGTTATGGATTCAGTCTATGTGATGCCGGGGACCATTGATCTCGGGGCATGGCGACAAGAGGTGGAGAGAGGGAGGGAGGGAGAGTGCATGGACAGTGCTCCTCACATCATTGAGGCTGGAAGGAAGAGAGTAGGCGGAGGAGAAACCATATATAATCTCCAAGGCCACACCCCCAGGGATCCACCCAGATTAATCCATTACAATGGATTTATCCACTGCTGGGATTGCAACTCTTATGACTCAACTATATCAACCCTGAATATTAATCAATGAGCCCTTTAGGGGACATTTTATATCACACTATAACAGCTTGTCATTCTTTGTATCTTACCAATTTGCTCAATCCTCAACATCGCCCTAGTGATGTCTAATCACCCTGGCTAGACTTGAACAAGAATTCTATTAGATCAATTCAACAAAGAATCATCTTACACTCTTAGTAATTTTCCATCCACTGATGCCCTACCCTGCTCCTTGGCTATAAACTCCCACTTTTCCTTGTATTTGGAGCTGAACCCAATCTCTCTCCCCTACTGCAAAACCCAGGATCATGCTCCTCCTTACCATTTAAATAAGTAGTCTTCTTTACTGTTTTAACCAGTGTCATGAAGAATCTTGTCTTTAACAGAGGAAAATCAGAAAATAAAGATAAGAAAGCCGGGCGTGGTGGCACATGCTTGTAATCCCAGCATTTGGGAGGCTGAGACTGGAGCATCCAGGTTCTCGGCCAGCCTCAGCTACCTAGTGAGGCCCTCCGCAAACTTAGACCCTGTTTCAAAATAAAGAATAAAAAATAGGGCCGGGGGTATAGCTCAGAGGTAGAATGCCCCTGAGTTCAATCCCCAATACTGAGAAAAAAAAAAAAAGATAAGAAATGCAAAAGGATATACTCCTTCCCATTCAACTCTCTTACCTCCTTGGTCTGTATCTTTTTCATACCTTTTCTAAATGTACCTCCAACAATAGGGTCGTACCATAGGTACCACACTGTAATGATTTTTCTTGGAAATATATATCATGAATTTTTCCCTATCAATGAAAACATTTCTGCAACATCATTTCAAAAAGCTGATTAGATGGAGGTCCATGTTTTATCTAAATAAGTGTCTACTGTTGAACATTTTTGTTTATCCCAATTTCCCTTATTAAAAATAGTAATGACATAAATATCCTCTTGTAGGATCTTGTAATGTCTTTATTTTCTCAAGACAAATTTTCACAAGTGGAATTGCTGGATCAAAGTTCATAAATATTTTAAAGTTTTAAAAGGAGAACCAACCAACTTACAGAAAGGTGGCTCCCATTTACATTCCTATTAGCAGGTATAAAGTGACCAATTTCTCTGATAACAACAACAACAAAATAAATAAATAAATAATAAAAAAACACACACTGTTTAGCCCCTGCATTTATGGCGCAAATTTAAGTGGAGCCATGTTTGAATTCAGCAGAAAAAACCTGTTGTCATTTATTGGTGACATCTACCATGGATGCAAAAACCCGCACTACATATTTGCTACCCCGTTGTAGACTGTAAAATCACCATTCCTCTCCTTCCTTAACTTTTACAGGATAGGAGAGAACATCTTCCCTTTCACTGCAGGCTGGGCTGTGACCACGCACGCGTCCCTACAACGGTTCCACCTTCTGTATGTTGCCAATGCCCACGTCTGACCAAAGGCGACAGAGCAGAGGGTTGGCACTGCGTGCTTGTGAAACCCAAGTGCCGATTTCAGTTCCTAACAAGCACCACTGCCCTGAGGCAAACTGGGGAAAGAACTCATAATCTGTGTCAATTGAGGGGGTCAACTGAAAAGACACTTAAGCATACATAATCCAGTAGGAACACAGTTGTGGAAACTTGCTTACCAGTCTTCATTAGGTAGTCTTCTTAACTAATGTTGGAGTCCAATCTCCAAAAGCAGGCTTTCAGGGAGGGGAGTTTCGAGTGCAGGCTGGAATCCCACAAACAGGAGCGGGAACCTCTCCAGGCCTGATTAAAACCTGTATCTTATATCGTCCCTGTGACTTTGACAACCAGGGTATCCTGCAGGAGCCGAGGTCCTGGGCCCTGTTGCTGAACAAGTACATAGCTGGCCCAGGGGTCAGAGAAGATGCAGGAAGGTCTAGGAAAACAGGGAGGATAGAAGCAGGTCCAGGACTGCTTCCGGTTCACAGGTCACACAAGTGCAAAAATGGCTGCCACTGCCTGGTGTCCTTCCGCCTCTCAGGAGATAATATCCCAGCAGCCCTCTCAACCGGAAGCACAGGGGGAAGAGGAATCCTGGGAAATGGGATCTGGCCCAGGCAAGTTAGCGCTTTGCAAAGCCACTGCAAGAGGCATGGAAGAAAAGGCTCGCTCCGCTGTGGCTCTTTAGGTGTATAGTTATGGCCTACTCCTCTGGAAAGGAATTTGTTCTTTAAGCCAACACCAAAAGGTTGGCCTTCTACGGTTAACACTGAAAAATAAGTAAATAAATAAATACCAACACCACGTGCCCCGTCCCCCCAGCTGCTTTCTGCTCCTCCTGGTGACCCCTGCTTACGTTAGTCCATGTCCTCAGAGGAGCAGACACCAAGATTGGTTAATGTACAAGAAATCTATTAGGAGAAAGAAAACAGGGAGGAAGCCCAGAAAGGCCTGGAAAGCCATCAGACCGTGATGCAAGTATGACCCTGGGAAAAGGAGAAACGAAAGTCGAATAGGAGTCACTTGGACCGCAGGGCAGTTCTAAGGAAAATTGGGCAAAGCAGCTTGTCAAAGGAGTCCCATGATTCCCGGACAGGAATATCCAGCAGTGCCTAATGGCCGAAAGTAGCCTGGGCGGGCGGGGGGTGGGGGTGGGGCTGCAGAGAACCGCGGCGATGGAGTTCAGAATACAACTCCTGGAGCTTTGGTCAATTGCAGTCTGGGCCGTGGGAGATCTGAGGGTGTTTCGTTTTGTCCGAGCTGCTCTGATGCCCTCTTCTTATATTTTACTCAGAACAACACTCAGACCCGACCTGCCTTCCACTTTGGGAGGATGAAAAGTCACTAAATGAGGGCCAGAAGCCTTTCCAGGTGTAGATGGTGCGGATACTTGGAGGTGAAGGCAGTTCCAGATGCCTAAATGCAGGGGATGGAGTTGCTGCTTTGCTTTTATGCCTGGTCTCACCTTAGGGCGTCTCATAAAAATGACTGACTTTTAAACAGTCTAATTCCTGATGACTTAGTACACGTTTCTTAGAAAAACAAAATAGAACCAGCAGCGTTTTCTGCTGAGAAGGGGGGAGTATCAGATTCAGTTCTAGAGACAGAGATTTGCAAAATATAGGTAGAGACATTTTCTGCAATCTTTTATTCCTATTCTCTTGAGAAATCAGATGGAAGAGCATCTGTAACAAGTGGATGTGATGAAATGGAAATAATTTTTTTTTGCATAGGCATAGGGAAACTAAGGCATCATTAAAATGTTAACTCCTGGCAAACAAGGATTCTTTTTCTGAAGCTGTGTGACATGCAGTGGGTATCTGTGCAGAGCAGAACTTAGTTGCTTTTTAGTGGTGAGTCTACTGAATTTTGAGTTTTCTTACTGTAGCTGTATAGCAACAAAAGCAAATTAATTTATATTGTTCATGTGGGATCAGGGGTTGGGTGGAGTGAGGAACCACCTTGCCACAACTTGTTGTTACTATCTCATGTTTAGAGCAACAGAAACTCCGCTTTTGTAATATGTGCAAGCTGTGCTTGCACGATCATACTTTTTCTGTACCAGTTACTAGAGATTTTCCTAACCCAACATAGATCCGATGTCATGGTTAGGCATCCATATAAAGAATGGAGTGTAAGTTGCTCTGCTGACTTTAGTTCTCAATTTCCTGCTCTTTGGGTCAAATTGTGCACTTTTAATGAGCCTGTCTACCATTTTTTCCCCACTGAAAATACTAGGGGCTGATTTGTAGATCAACAAAGGCTGTTCTGACATCTAATACATGTTTTGCAAGGATAATCAAGAAATTATCTTCTTTCCAGTCTACCTACCTAACAGGAAAAACCCAGAGGCAAATTGTCTTTATTTCTTGTTAAGTCACCCAGGGAACAGCAGTTCTTTCTAGATTCCCTAGAGAGAATTCCTTTGCAAGTTTACAGATGGATAAACCCACATGCTAATTAAGACCCATCGACCTCCTAATCAGCCCATGAGGTACTGAAAAGCAACCCTCTATTACTAGTTTCTGGCTAGGGTACTAGCTGTCTTGAAAGAACCTGTTTTTTCCTAATTTAGAGCAGTCCCCTGGGCTTAGCGATGTTTGCAGGAGCTTGGTAAACAATCTGTTCTGACACATTGCAATTGCCGGCAGCTTCACACTAGGATCCTCACCAGTTCTAAAAGACTGAGAAGTGTTCATTAACATCTCCCAGACAGGGCCCTGAACGATCCAGCAGTATGAGAGACGGAGAGGAAAAATGTGTTGGAAATGCCCTGAGAGCCTCAACCTTGGATTGCTTGAAAAAAACACTCCCTTATGCCTTTCTCCTTGATAATAGCATCTTTATTTAGCTAGTATCTCTTGTACTTCATCCTTCATAATCGGGCCCATCCATTTTGACTATAAAAAGCCTTTTGTAGCGTCCTTCTTCTCTTCTTTCCTATCCCACAACCAGGGGTTATATTCAGGTAGGTTATACTGCTATGCTAGTTGGCAAATAGCCACTGGTAGGTGTGTCCCCAAACCTTACATCACCTCTTGGTCTCTTTCCTGGGACCCAACAGAGTAGAGGCTAACAACTAGGCTGACCCAAGCTCCAGGCCTGTTAGAGATGCTTAGGTCTCTATCCAGATGGTAGGCTGAAAAATGTCCCCAAAGATATTAGATGGGTGGTAGCTCCCATTAAAAGGCAAATACTAAGCCGGGCATGGTGGCACATGCTTGTAATCCTAACATTTGGGAGGCTGAGACTGGAGGATCTGGGTTCGAGGCCAGCCTCAGCTACCTAGTGAGGCACTCCGCAACTTAGTGAGATGCTGTTTCAAAATAAAGAATAAAAAATAGAGCTGGGGGTATAGCTTGGAGGTAGAATGCCCCTGAGTCCAATCCCTAGTACCACCACCAAAAAAAAAAAAAAAAAAGCCAAATACTGTAAATAGTAACTCAAATGGCCAAAGATACCATCAACCGAGTGATTCAGAGATGGGGAGATTATGTTTGATTATCTGGATAGGCTGTAAATACAATCACATGTAACCCTATAAGAAGGAGGCAGAGGGAGATTTGACAGATGACACATAGAGGAGAAGGCGACGTGAAAATGAACAGAGAGAGATTTGAAAACATTCTTTTTGAGAATTGGAGTTGCCACAGCCACCAGACCTGAAAGAAGCGGGAATGAGGTCCTCACTTGTGGCCTCTGGAGGGAGTATGGTCCTATCAAGACTCTGATTTCAGACATCTCCCCTGCACAACTGTGAGAGAATCAATTTATGTTGCTTTAAGCCACCCACTGTGTGTTAATTTGTTCAAGACCCCCTAGGAAACTAATATATCATCTCTTATCTGAATCATATCAACCTTCCCACTGACTTCTGGGAGTCCCGTCCTCTCCTCTCTAATATACTCTGAATTCCTCTGATTTTTTTTTTTTTTTTTTTTTGGTACTAGGGATCGAACCCAGGGCCATTGTATCTCTGAGCTGCACTTCCAGCCCATTTCCAACTTTTGTTTTTGAAACAAGGTCTTGCTAGGTTGCTGGAAGTCTCATTAAATTGCTGAGGCTGTCCTCGAACTTGCAATCCTCCTGTCTCAACCTCGCTTGCTCCACCACACCTGGCTCTGTATGGTTTCTAAAACTTTCTATAACCTGGTCCCTTCTCTTACTGGCACAGCTTTAGTTTCCATGATTAGCCATAATAATAATTGCTTGGAGTGCTTTTGATGTGTTAAGCACTGTGCTGAACACTTTATTGGAAGTATCAGATTTTATTTTTGCAAAACCACATTGAGCTTAGCATTATTATGCTTAATTTGCAGATGAAGAAGTAGAGGTCCAAGAAGTTAGTTGTCTGCCCTAAGGGCAGAACTACAGGTATTTTTATGCTTTTAGTCAGCATAATGTTCTTATCCTTCCTCCTTGCTTGTCTAAAGCCAACCACTCTCCCAAACTCACTGTATGTACCCCCTTCCCTTCACATCATGTTCTGTTCTTCTGTAAAATAGCTTCCTCAAAGATAATAAAACAAGATGTTTTTCTTTACTTCTCAGGTACTTTCTGTTCATTGTAGAAAACTTGGAAGATACAGGAAATTACAAAAAAAGAAAAGAAAACTCCATAGTATTCTTACTTTCCAGAGTTTTTTTTTTTTTTCCTCCCTAAGCATAACTAAAAAGACATAGGTTTTAGCTGGGCATGGTGGCACATGCCTGTGATCCCAAAACTTGGGAAGCTGAGACGAGAGGATTACAGGTTCAAGATCAGCCTCACAACTTCGTGAGACTCTCAGAAACCTAATGAGACCCTGTTTCAAAGCAAAAAAATAAAAAAAAATAAAAATAAAGGCCTAATGATACAGCTCAGAGGTATAATACCTGAGTTCAACCCCTAGTAACTAAAACACACACACACACACAGGTTTCTAAAATTAGTATTATTCTGTTACTACTATTTTATAATGTGCTTTTGTTTCAGAAACATGGCCTTTTCCTGAAATTTTCATGCTGTTCCATGTACATTAATTTCCCCTGTAAGTAAATTTTAAACCTGTCATGTCATGTCTTCTACCTTTTCTGTATGCCTCAGAGTCTATGATTGGCACAGGGCTCTCTTCAATAAACACTTGAATTGACTGATTCGGAAAAAAATGCAAATGAATCAACAAATATTTTTTTTTTTTGCAGTACTGGGAGTTGAACTAAGGGGCATTCTACCTCCGAGCTATACCCCCAGCCCTATTTTTTAGTCTTTATTTTGAAACCGAGTCTCACTAAGTTGCAGAGTGTCTCACTAGGTAGCTGAGGCTGGCCGCGAACCCGGATCCTCAGGTCTCAGCCTCCCGAATGCTGGGATTACAAGCGTGCGCCACCACGCCCGGCTCAAATGAATCAACAAATATTTATTAGGTGAGACTAGATTTGTCTGACCCAGTTAGCAATAAATTGCATTTGAGAGTCGGACACATCTAAGCAAACATCTCACTTTGGGGTAGAATACTCCCTGACCTTGGAGACAGAGGATCACACCTTCCACTAGTGTCTGGATGTGGGACAATCCATGAAAGCTCTCTTCACCTCGTTTTCCCAACTGTACAGGTGAAAAATAAGCGCTCACTCACTTTATTGACTCTCTTACCTTATTGACTCTCTCACCTCCCCCTGGGATTATGTGAGTACCAAATGAGATAATGTTCAAATGACATAATACACACCATGACACTCTATAAATAAAGGTGTTAGCACTCGTCTTTCTAACCTTGCTAAACTGGGTGAAATGTGCTCTGAATATGCTTACACTTTTTCCCCAGCCACAGATCATATCCATTTCTCAGTAACCTTATCTAAGAATATAAACTCCAAATTAGTAGCATTTGGATTGAACCCAATGGTCTTCTACCTCTGCACTAAAACCCCAGCCATATTTCATTTTTTTTAAATTTTAAAGCAGGGTCTCAGTTGTTGAGGCTGGCCTTGAACCTGCAATCCTCCTGTCTCAGCCTCTGGAGTACTGGAATTAAAGGTGTGAGCTATCACACCCAGCTGTATTAGTTTTAAATAACTATTTTTTTTAAAAAAATATTACATATCTTCTCTTAAAATTTAAACCATTTTTAAATTTTACTTTTTTGTGGTACTGGGGATTGAACCCAGGGGCATTCTACCTTCAAGCTCCATCCCTGGCCCTATTTTTTATTCTTTATTTTGAAACAGGGTACCACTAAGTTGTGGAGGGCCTCACTAAGTAGCTGCTGAGGCTGGCCTTGAACCTGTGATCCTCCTATCTCAGCCTCCCACGTACTGGGATTACAATTGTGTGACCACCACGTCTGGCTTTGTTTTTTTTTATTCCTTGCTTTGTAAATATCTCTAAGTAATTGATTTAGGGGAAAATGTGAGTGGAAAATCTCCTGGTTCTTTTTTTTTTTTGCGGTACTGGGGATTGAACTCAGGGGCATTCTACCTCCGAGCTACACCCCCAGCCCTAGTTTTTATTCTTTATTTTGAAACCGAGTCTCACTAAGTTGTGGAGTGCCTCACTAGGTAGCTGAGGCTAGACGCGAACCCGGATCCTCCGGTCTCAGCCTCCCGAATGCTGGGATTACAAGCGTGCGCCACCACGCCCGGCTCTCCTGGTTCTTTAACATCTGCACAGTTTGAATTTTTTTTGTTGCTTTTGTATTAGAGTTGCCAGATAAAATACAGGATATATAATTTTCTGTGAATTTCAGATCAACAAAGAAAAGTCTTAGCGTAAGTATGTCTCCTGCAGTATTTATGTATATTTTGTCATGTCTGTTTTTGTTTGCTCAATGTGATAACCCTACTTTACATACAACTATTTGAGTATCGAATCGTTGGGTAGTCTTTTCCTCTAAAAATTCTCAAAGTGATATACCACAATCTCCTATCACTGCACAATCTGATTTTTGTTCTCTTTGGGCAACCTTCCATTTCTCCCCCTTCTGAATGTGGTAGAGATTTTTCTTTATTTTTATAATATGAAATATGTTTAAGGACATATAGGAATGTCAGGGCTTTAATCAAGGCTTTCATAAATCTGCAGGCACTCCTGAAATTATTGGACATATCTGGTAACCAATCTTTGTGACTGACCTCAAACTTTCCTTCTGCTACCCTTTCTTGTTTGAATGCAAACTTGTTGAAGGTTTCAGTTACGAACTTGTGTCCCTGAATCTATGATCTACAAAGCAGTGAGAGGGATTCGAAGAAATGTTGGCTAGAAAATCAAATGGTTGAATAGGGGCCGAACCTTAGGACCAGCCACGCATTCTTCAGACTTACGCATAATGTAGCTAAGACAATGCACAATAGGTGTTGAAAAATATAAAGATAAAAGAATCTGGGATACCAGTTCCATGACATAAGGAACACTCCCCTCAAGGATGGAAGAAGCAGACATTGACTTTTAAGGAACGGGAAGATTAAACGAGGTCTCAGCTCCCGGTAGGGAGAATATGATGCAGAAAACATTTAATTAAGAAACACAGGCTAATAGTCTTTCATGTATTCAGAAGCAGAATGAAACTCATGTTTCATTTTTGTCACCCTTGCTGAGAGGCCTGGGAGCATGAGAAAATAATTTTTCCCACTTTGCAGTGAATGACAACAAGGTGTCCCCGCTGTTCGGAAGAGAGCAGCATTCCAGCATCGGAGGGAGCCAGGGAGCCAAGAGGCCAATGAGGGCTCCTTGGATTAGGTCCAGACAGACTGCCCGCAGGCAGGGGTGTGAGGGGCGACTGGCTCCTGAGGTCCTCGGCTTGCAGTGGAAGGAATTAAACGCCCTTTGATGTGAGGCTGGAACCCTAAGTCAGAGACCTAATTCCCAGCCTCAAACCGTCTCTAAAAACAAACAAATCACAGTCCCACTTTAGTGTGCAGCTGAGGTCCTCACCCTCCAAAGAGTGAAGAGCACATCTGCCCTTCACTTGGTTAACAAGCCTTTTCAGCTCTTCTGTGATTGCAGCAAATAATTCATGTAGCTTAAGAAGTTCTACAGGTGCTGTGGATAGATTTTTTTTTTCTGGGTTGTTTGTACTTTAGTACACACTTGTTTTCTTCAAGGCAATACAGGTAACTATTCTTTAATTTAAACTCAGCTATAGTTAAGGTGATTCTAATTTGGTTCCCAAGTGCCTTATCTGCCTTCATCTGCTTATTGCTTATTCAGCCATGTGAGTATTCCAAGGAGATTAATTTCCCATGAGGTTCAATTCTTTAAGAATTAAGCAACAGCAATAACAACAGCCAAGCTCCCGGTTTTCTAGAATTCTATCCTGAAATTATTTTCTTAATTGGAGCCTGAGCTCAGCACTAGCCTCAATGCTAAGGTCCTGAGTATCCGTCATAATTAAAAGATTCTGTGTCTTTCAGAGCCCAGTAGGAAAGCTTTCCCATTCCTGGTGCTGTATCCCCACTCTATCTAATAAAGTGTGATAAGGTCAAGTCCTTGAGCAATTGCCAGTTTATAACTCTGAATATGGGAATGTCACACTAAGGGTTTTCAGTGTGTGTGTGTGTGTGTGTGTGTGTGTGTGTGTGTGTGTAGACCTATGTAACATTTATAACTATGAATCACAAACTCAGTAAATGAACTATACAATTCGAGAACTGAATCAGACCCAGTCTAGCATCTTATCTCTTGCCTCTAGAATTTACCTTGATCAGAACCAAAGTCTTGGCATTTTTAACTACTAGTTGAAACTATATGACTGTTTTCTTGAATTAAGAGGTTTGATTCTGAGAGAGATTTAGTTCTGAGAGAAGGAGAGAGAGAGAGGATTCTTAAGAGATCCAGAAAGAACAACAGAGGAAGTGCTGCTGCCAAATATTTAGCAACATTTCGGAGAACTTACTTATAGTGTTATAGGGCAAATAAGCTATTTCTGAACCACAGGACTCAGTCTTGCTTGTGCAGAACATCATCATTTAAAGTGTGATATTCTACCACACACCTCCAGGTCATGACAGCCTCGTTGTTCTGTGCCTGCTATCTTGAGGGACACGGCCTCGATGTTAATCACACCATGAATATGCATGAAGGGAGGTCAAGCAGATGGCTGAGACATTAAGAAGAGATAAAAGTCATCTTTGATGGATTTAACTGTAGTTACTCTAAGCATTCCAAAGTAACATAACACAAGATAACTGAGCTTGTATAGAGGAGTTTTATAATTCCCTTATTTATTAGGTGGAATAAATAATTTGCTACCTGATTAGAATTGAGATTTTGTGTGTTATTTAATGTGTAGCTCCAGACTGCTCTTTCTTCCCATTCCATTTCCTGTGTTTGATCCTATTTGGCATAAAACACACGAGAAACAGAAAATTGCTGAATGGGGCGTGTTGCTGTTATTTATTTATTTAATTTTAGGCATGATTATTTATGGCGCTGAAGGATACTTTCAAAGCCAGGAATGTGGATGGATGATTCTAGTAAAGTTAATTATTGAATCTAGGACTTGAGCAGAGGACAGATTGCACAGGCTAAAAGAAAGGAATTGAGCCTGGTGTTGTCTAGGAAAAAATCAACAAGTATTAGAAAATTACCATGTACCACAGTGACTGGCAATGTCTCATGTGTCAGACCAGGCAGGAGGACTTACATGCAAAGCAAATTCTGGATATGCAGGTCAAGAGGACGGAACTGTGATTGGCACAAGGGGGGACCAAATTGCTTGGGCTTGGTTCTGTAGCAGAGCACTCCTATTGATGCGAGGGGGAAGTTCTGGGTGCAGGTAGCAAGGTCCTCCAAGGGAACTAGATAGCTGAGTAAGAATCAGACATACAAGGCACATATTAGGAACACAAGTAATAAATGACTAGATTGCAGAGTCAGAACCCACACAGGAAATGCTGGATCTCCAGGAGCAGTGCCCAGACTAGACATGGTAGCCAAGCAAGGGGACAGAGCCTTACTACACAAAAACTGCTAGCAATCAGCAGAAGGTAATACTGATACTGTATCATTTGAATCTTGACTGTCCCCCCAAAGCCCATGTGTTAAAGGCTTGGTCCCAGTGTGGTGCTAGAGGGAGGTGATGGGACATGACCAGAGGAGTTGGGTCACTGAAGGCATGATCTTGGGGACGGTATATGTCCCTGGCCCACTCCTCTCATTCTTTCTGTTTCTAGCTGCCATAATGTGAGGGTGGCATCCTTCCTCCACACACCCTTCAGCCAGGGTACCAGCCAACCATGGATGAGAACCTCTAAAACTGTAAGCCTCAATAAATGTTTCTTTTTCTAGGTTGTGCTTGTCAGGTATTTTGGCCACAGAAACAAGAAAAGCAAATTAGAACAATAGGATAAAATGTTATGCAACCATTAAGGCGTTTAGAAAGCAGTTTTAGTGACATAGTGAAATAAATGTTATATCAAATGAAAAAATTGGAGAGTACAATATTCAATTCAACATAATCACAGCTCTACTAAAATATGCATGGAAAAAACTGGGATGAATTTTATCAGAAGATTAATAGTGATTATCATTAGGTTTGGGGGCTATGGGTGACATTTTTTTCTTTGTCTTTTGGTATATTAAAATTGTCTATTATGAGCATGTATTATCTTTTATAATAAGAAAAAAGAGTAAATATAGAAAAATTTGAGGGATTATCATTAAAAATAACCATAGAATGAGAGAGAAACTGAGTACCCCAGGAATTGCAGGCTCTCCACTGGAGTGTGGTCAGGGCTCTGTCTCTCACTAGTATAGGCTTCTGCTCATGGGTTCCAGCTCTCTCACTCACAAAATAAAGGAGATGAACTACAGGTCTCTTCAGGCTCTAAAATCTTATGATCCTCAAACCCAGGAGGTCTTAAGAGATGGAGAATTACCTTGGAAGTCTTTAACTTTTTGATCCTTCCGATTTCTTCCTAGAAATGAAATAATGGTATGAATTTAAAATGTACTCTCTCTCTCTTCTCACTCTGCCCCATGCAGAAATCCCTGAAATATCCTTTTTGTCTCTTTGTGAATGGTAAAATTAGCAGAGCTCCATGGACACAGACTTCGTACTCCTCCAGCTGACCCTGCTCATGCACGGCGGCAGTGGAAACATTGACACCTTCATATGCAATGATTTATTACCATGTCTCAGTGACAGGATGCAGGGCTGGGATGAAATAGACTCCCTGCCTTTCTCTGTGCTCTCCCCGCCCTGACAGCATCTCATCAGACAGCTGCTCTGCCCGTCTGGCTGCCCCTTTTCTTCTGCTATCCAAATAATAGAATCATAAAATCGAAAGATTGGAAGAGAGCTTGGCAGGTCAGTTCATCCAGCTCCCAGACCAGAGTAAGGATTGCTCCTAAATTACCTCAGCTTCTTCCCTTGCATAAGCTCTGTTCATCTGATAACCAGTTCCAGGGGAAAAGGCTCCGGAATAAAGCAAAGGTTCACTCTCCACATCCCATTTGCGTTTGAGTATAAATTATACAGGACATTTTAATTCTATGTCCCAGTTTCTAGCAGTACTAGGCCGCTAATGGATTCATCTGAAATTGCATTAGCTCCAGCCACATCATTCTTGCCTCGTTTCACAGGCTTGCCTGGAGCAGGCTGGTAAATTGAGTCCTGCCAATCAGGTTTCTTGCTTGTCTCAAGGGAAAGCTTTGAGGGGGCTTCTCAGGACTCATCCATAAGCATTTATTAAGCACTTACTAAGTTCAAGGCAAAATCCAGAGTGTGTACTTCCCTCTGTCCTGCCTCCTCTACTTAGAGTGTGACTGATGCAGTGGGGACACAGTGACAGATTACAGATAGCAACAGCCAAGGAGGTGCCCATGGTCAGCAGGGCTGGCAGGAGAACAGATAGGAGGCAGCATGAGGGGGGGGGGCGGCGGGCACAGAGTTGTTAAAAACCTCTGATCTGACTTCCTGCCTCGGTCCTCATTAGCTGTGTGACCTTGTGACAGGGCAGGTCATGTCTCTGATTTTTTTTATGTATAAGCATGAGATATCTCAAAGAGGGCATGAAGATGAAATAACATCACATATGTAAAGCATTGAATATAAACCCTGGATCATCCTAGGTGCTCGATAAATGTTAGTTTCCTTCCCTCTCACATAATTACAGTAGGATATCTGTTATAACTCTGGGTATGATTACCATAATTATCCAAGTAACTCAGATTTATTTATCCCTAGTGCAAGAGAGAACTCGGGCTCTGGCCTTTTGTCTATTCAGGGATGCAGTGGGGTGGGCAGTGGGTAGGTGAGCCTGAAAGTTCTAATGTCATGGGACCTCCATGAGCTTCCTGGGGCAGACTCCATGGACAAATTAGGCTGCCTCTTAAAACTTCAAGCGATTCACTCATTAGGTGTTATCTTTGAGGGAACAAGAACTCGCTCCGAGAAAAGAGTCAAGATGTTCAGTCTGGCTAGGGACTGGAAAGGAGAGTATCTTGAGGCGGGAGGTAATCCAACTATCTTTTAGGCTCACCTCCTGAATTTGTTAGATTCTCCTGTAGTGGGTGAGCTGTAAGGAAGCGAGCAAGCAAATTAGAGGGAAAGACTCGAGTCACAAGTCCTGCCCCTGGAAACACACTTTTGTGGCCTAACGAGGTTTAATATGAGTCCGATAAAGACATCACTCTCTGACACAAGCATGGTGCAGGCTGACCTAGCAGCAGTGAGGTGGCGGGCTGCCTCCGGGAGCCAGGGCCAGGACGGTGAAGGCAGAGGCGCAGGGACACCGCCGGCGTAAAGGAGGCACCATCTGTCTCCACAGTGGCCAGGGAGCCACAGAGCAAGCATCCAGGTGACAGGGAAAGACAGTAAATGGTACAAAGCGAGGCGGGCAAGGACCAGCATGGAACACACGGTGGACACATTAAGAATTTCCCCAGGCAAAAGGTAAGTGCTAGCACTTGACAAACCATTGTGATAGTAGCCATGGTTCCAGTTAATGCTGAGGACTCTGTTCCATAGCTTGTCATCCTTATGACCATAACCGTTGGGCCAAGGTGAGCACACTTGACCTAAGAGAAGCAGCTTAAAGGCTTCCAGGGGCTTCCAAGGTGCCAGACAATCAGAACCTCTGTTGTTGAGTAGGAATGTGAATTAGAGATATTTGGCAGCTGGTAGAATGTCAGCCAAATGGAGAGACCCAGAGAGAGGAGGGCATAAAAAGAATGGCAGAGCTCTAGAACAGGATTTGTGAACTGCAGCTGTTGATGGTATGGTAAGACAGCCAGTCCCTAAGAACTCCTTTTGGTCCCTGCAATTCTCAGCCCCAGTCTCCAAAGTTTAACTGTGTACTCTCAGTCCTCCATGGGTTTGGTTCTTTGGCTTGGAACATGGCTAAGAATCATCATCATCATTTCCCAAATAGCTTTAAAAACACCTACCTCCAGAGTGTTCATTCCATGCAACCCCAGCGCCTAACACTTTCCTTGGTAGGAGCTGGGACTAGGAGACGCTCCTCAGATGATCCCTATTCTCCCATGGTGTGTCCAGACTGCTGAAGACCAAGAAGACCTGTGTTACCTGCAAAGGTTACAGGTGCCCAGAGAAAGGGGACTGGCCACTTGAGAGGTCAGGAAGGAAGACTGCCAAGGTTTCACTTATGATAAGCCTGGCAAGGGATTCTAGTGACAGCTTATCCACTCCTGAGATAATGGTGTAAATCCATTTAAGAAGGTGGAGTCCTCATGACCTAATCACCTCTTTCGAGCCCCTACCTCCAAACACTGCTGCACTGGGATATAAGTTTCCAGCACATGAACTGTGGGGAACACATTCAGGTCAGAGCAGATGTGTGGTTAACTATGTAAATCCAGTGAATGCAATTGTTCACCAAAATGTACACAATGTAGTGCAATGTTTGATCATACTTTTTTTTTTTTTAATGGTGCTGAGAATTGAACCCAGGGGATTCTACTGAGCCACATCCCCAGCCCTACTTTATTATTATTATTTTATTTACAAATGGTCTCACTAAGTTGCCAAGGCTGGCTTTGAACCTTAGATCCTCCTGTCTCAGCCTCCTAAGTACTGGGATAACAAGCATGCGTCACCATGCCTGACTTCTTTAAAGAAGTTTTTGCCATGGAGTTTAAAGCCTTAAACTCAATAGGGGTGAAGAGAGAAGGGATATGTTCTCAGCAAAGGTATGACTAGGTGTACAAAGGTAGTGGGTATGGGAGGCCAAGTCATGGGGAGAAAGAGTTGCTGTGTCTTGGGCCATGGTGGGACAGTTTGGGCGAGACTGTGAAAGACCCTGAGGCCGTTTAAAGGTATGTCATCTTTATTCTAGGAGTGCCAAGATGATCATAGTGGCTTTTATCCAGGGGAGTTAGCTATACTATCTGACCAGTTTTCCATTGGACATGCTAACTCTGGCAGTACCAGGAAGACTGGTTGATGGTGGTTCCTGCAGAAGGCCGGAAGACCATGTGGAAGCTACTGAAACAATTCAGGTAGAAGAAGATAAGGACCTGAATGGATGAAGTGGAGGGAGAGGAAGAAGAGAAAGACTGGGAGGGATTCATAAAGTCGCAATGACAGGTCTTGATGCATGGCTGCAGTGGGGGTAAAGGACATGGCTGTGTGAGTGGAGAATGACTTTAGGTTTCTGTTTGGGGCAACTCAAGCACAGGGTATAAATTAAATGCTCCAGGAGGAAGGACATGTTTTGCTGGAAAAGTTGATCTCATTTTGGGAAATGTTGAGTTTGAGATGCTTCTAGGATACTCCAGTGTGGATACTGACGGCAGGGGAAGTGCCATTCTAGGATTCAGGAGAAGGCCAGAGCTGGATATGTGGATTCAGAGTCGTTGGTGTATCTGGCTTGTTACGGGACAAGGCAAGATAATCAGGAAAGAGTACTGTGATGTTGACAGGCAAAGAGGTCCAGGCTAAAATGGATGAGGATTATTATGAGGGGTGGTGTCCTGAGTAGAAAACCCATTGAGTTGAAGAAAGATAAAGGAGAAAGGCAGGTTGATAAAAGATAAAGTCCAGCCTGGGCTTCATGAGGTTGAGCTGTTTGCCCTGCAGATGTAGAAACTCGACTCTACTAGTTCACCCAAGGGGTGTCTGATTAATATATTGGGCTTTGATTCCTCTAATGAAACTCATAAGAATCTACTTTTCAGACTCAAATGAGTTTCTATTGATTCACAAGGAAAAATGCTAAGGAGCACAAAAGTAATTCTTTAGTGATTAAAGGATCTACATTCCAAACTCATATTTCTCTATGTGCATTCTGCTTTAAGGTGAACATTTCTATTTAAAAAAAAAAAGAAAGAAAAGAGTATTAGCTCTTTTCAGTAGTATTCTCCAAAGGGTATCCTGTAGAATAATAGAGTGACTGGAAGATTCCCCAAGTAAGTGTGCCATAGTCAAATAAGTTCAGTAAAACATAAATCTTTCTTTTGGATGTTCACAAAGTGCATTTGAATTAAAAACCTGAAGCCAGGCATGATGACACATACCTGTAAGCCCAGTACTTGGGAGGCTGAGACAGGAGGATCACAGGTTTGAGGACAATCTCAGCAATTTAGCAAGACCCTGTTTCAAAATAAAAAGGGCTGAGGGTATATCTCCAAGGTAGAATGTCCCTGGGTTCAATCCCTAGGACAAAACATAAAACAAAACAAGACAACCCTAAAAGAGTCCTAGAGTAAAGCAACCTGTTAGGCTTAAGCCAGCATTTCCAACCCCCTTGACCACAAACTCTCTCACCTGTGATACCAGCCCATCTTTCTGCTGGAATAATGTGCCAGCTAATCCATACCTCCTCTTGGATGTATGAAGACAACTCAAGTTTAATATGTTCAGAACCAGACTCCAGATATCTGCCTCGCTCAGCCTCCTTCATCTCACCTCCCCCATCTTAGTAAGTGATAACTTCACTTTTCGTTGCTTGGTCCCCAAATCTCGAAGGCACCTTTCTTTTCCTAACACCATATGCAAAAATTGTCAAATCTTACTGGGCTCATGAAAACATGTTCCAAATCTGACTGCTTCTTAGTCCACGTGGGCCATCCTCATCCAAACGGCCCCCATTTTCCTCCTGCTGTTACCTTAGCCACACAATGGGTCTCTCTGCTCCCAGACTTGCTCTGTCATCTACTCTGCATGCAAAAACTTCAGTTGGATCATGTCATTCCTCTGCTCAAAATCCTCCAATGGCTAAGTTGCTGAGAAGGACCTCAAACCTGCAATCCTCCTGTCTTAGCCTCCCAAGTACTGGGATTACAGGCGTGCTCACTGCTCCTGGCTAATGTCATGTACTTTCTAGAAGAATTGCAAAACAACCCCAGCAGCTCAGAGCATCATGTAAAAAATGCTGGGTTCTACCTTCCTCCCCAAGTGATGCCTGGGGAGTGCATTAACCTCATTTGAACTGAGATGTAAGATAGTCACCCCAAACTCCAATCTTAATAACAACACAGGTACTGAAGACACCCTGCTGCTACCCAAAGCTCTAAAACACTTTTAATATCCCCTTTACATTCAATTTGATATTTTGTTCTTGATGCATTCTGATCTTCAAGTTGTAGTACACCCCTAGGACAAAGGGAAATTATATTTTTATGAGAAAGCCAATTTTCAGTTTTTAGAGTTAAGAAAAAAATCATATAAACTTTCCTCTGTAAGCACAAAGCGATACCCTTGACAGAGCCCTGGCTCACTGTGTACTCAGGGAAAGAACACAATATCCTGGATGAGTCAAAATCAAAGATGCCAAACAGTGATCCATGGGCTTTTTAAGGAAAGGCAGAGAACTGGGCCAACATCTTACTTCTGTTACTTAAGAGTAGAGTTGGGGGTCACCAACACTGCTCATTGCCCAGGAGGGGTGACGGAGTCACAAAGTATCTTCAGTATTCTTTTTTGGGGGGAGGGCACTGGAGATTGAACCCAGGGTTAATTTACCTCTGAGCTCTGAGCTACATCCATAACCATTTAAAAAAAAATTTTTTTTTTTTGAAGCAGGGTCTTGCTAGGTTGCTGAAAGTCTTGCTACTTTCTGTGGCTGGTCTCAAACCTATGACCCTCCTGTCTCAGACTCCCAAGTACTGGGATCACAGGTGTGTGCCACCATACCTGGCCAGTATCCTTGCCTACTGGATTTAGGGTAGTTGGGGATCAGCAACGGGAAGTCCCCCTTCCCCCACTGTTATCCTCACTGATACCAATGTCAAGTGCATTTGATGCTCCTAGAAGACAGGCACCATTGACATTGGTATGCAAGTTTGAAGGTCAACATTTTTAAAAATGTGGTTCTTCTTCTTATTTCTCCATAGTAGTCATGGAGAAGTTTGGTGATTTAAAGTGGAATGGCATAATATGACTTCAACGTTTTGAGAAACTCTCCTATCTACTCACGCCCCCCCCCCACCCCCAACATACACACACACCTCTAATGCTGCTGTTTTAGTAAGAGTTTTGGTTAGAAAAATGCCAAGAATATGGACTTTTCTACCTTCTCTATCAATGCTAAAAAGTAAAGATTTAGAATAAAATAAAACCAGTCCATATTTATTAATAATAATAATAATAGTAACACCTTGTGTTAGTTTCCTGTGACTGCTGTAACAAAGTACCACACATTTGGTGGCTTAAAAAACACACATTATTCTCCTGTAGTTGGAAGCTGGGAGTTTGAAATTCTTCGAGGCTGCACTCCCTTTGGGGCTCTTGGGGGAAATTGGTTCTTTGCCTCTTCTGGTTTCTGATGACTGTCACCATACCTGGGCTTGTGGATGCAACATTCCAGTCTCTGCTTCTGCAGTCACATCTCCACTTCTGTCGGTTGGTTTCCTTCTGTCTCACTCTTAAAAGGACACTCTTTCATGCACTTGGGACCCACCTGGGCCATCCAGGGTCACCTCCCCATCTCAAGATTCTTAACTCGATTGCATCTGCAAAAACCCTTGTTTCAAATAAGACCACATTCATAGGCTTTGGGTATTCTGACATGGGCATGTCTTTTAACTGAATATCTACTTAATATTTATTGTTCTCGGTGTGTCACTTAAGTCAGTCTTGCTAGCAGCTACAAAGATTTCTACATTAGCATTCTGCTCTGAACCTTCATAAGTCGTAATTCCTTTGAGGGCAGCTGCCAAGGACAAGACTAGATTAAAATTCTGAAAAAAGAATGGTTTAGAGAGGAAGCTAGAAACTTATAACTGATTGTCAAGCCAGAAGCAGGGAATTAAGGTGGGTTAAATAACGTCTTCCATTTGCTTTCAAATGTGGTCCTGTTCAGTTTCCCTTACAAAGCTGTGATGTACCTGTTCTAATCAGTACTTTGATAAATGGGGAAACGGAGGCTCAGGAAGCTAGGGAACATTGCCAAGTCCCACCAACCAGTAAAAGCAGAGCCAAGATCCCAAGTGAAATCCCAGTGCTGGCCTCTGAAACCTGCTTCCTGTCTAGCAAGGAGAGGAGACTTCCGGGTGCATTGGGGACCCCTGAGCCAGCTGTCACTACTGTTATGCCTGCAGCCTCCTCTGCTGGGTCCCCAGTAGGGAGAAGAAAGCAGAGCATATAAAGCTTTGGCAAAATTTGGGTCATTAGTGTAGGCTAATAGTTCCTAAAATCTGTATTAGGACAGTAGAGGAAATAAATAATTAGGAACAATGCTCCTGTCTGTAACCATTGTTTTGCATTATTACCAACATTGTATTTCCACAACAAGGAAGTTGAACAGGTAGAACAGGCCTGAAGTATCTAAATGTGGATTCCCAGGGTAGGGGATAGAGCAGGAACCTAGGAAGGTATCAACATGACAACTTAGTAATCTGCTTCATCCTTAATAGATAAACAAAACAAAACAAAAAACAAAGCACCTAATGGTAATGGGCTTCTGTGAAAACTAATTATGACATTTTGAATTTAAAAAGGAGCAAACATATTTTGGAGGGGAGAAAAAAGCAAATATAATACATCAGAAGATGAAACCATTTTGTATTTTAAAATTACGTATGAATCTTGGTATCTCTTATTGAGGGAACTTCATTCAAACTACAGAAAATTGGAGAGAGAATTTCTTCTGTGGTCATATGTAACAACTCCAGTTCCCTTTTGTCTCTTCACCTTCAAAATAACTGAATAACATTAGCACCCAAGCATCATTAACAGAAGAGTGATAGTTCAACCTACGTAGGAGGGACCTGCACTTAATGAGAAAGCCTCTGACGGCCCAGCCTGGGGTAAGTGAGAGTGTATTCCTACTGAAATATGGAGGTTAAATGTTTAGAATTGCTGAACAATTACTTCTTTTTTTTTTTTTTTTTTTTGCAACAGTCATTAAGCAGAGTAGCCAGTTTTTAATTAGATTTAACTGTGTGATTCACTAATAGTTTAATGACAAGCATAATTTAATAATCAGCCCTCCATTCTTTCTGGAAAGCCTTAGACCATTCCTAGAATCCTAAATGTGGGCATGTGAAGGGTGAGAGTTACTATCTCAGAAATGTTTTCATCTAATCTTGCAGGCAAAGGCACAAAGAGTTTATCCTATTCTATCGACTGTCTTTATTGGCAAGACACAGTGCTGTTGTCCCAGCGGGTAGGAGACCTAGACCAGGACAGAGCCTCCGGGTTGGTTTCATTGCCTGCTCCCTTGACTTCCAGCATCATCCAGTTTCTGGAAGGGTTTAATTTCACCTGGAGGCTTGCAGAAGATGTCAACCGAGCCACCAATCAGGGTGCCCAACCGAGGTGAGTCATCCAGGCTTGGACGCCTCCAGACGTGTCTAAATGCGCTTTGTACCCTCAGGAGAAGGGGCCCTGGAGAGGTAGGGCACTGAAACTGCGATGGTAGATGTGGGGTTAACACTGCCTCTGCCCGGTGTGTCCCGAGAGAAGGCAGGAGGCTCCTTTCTAACTAGAAGCTGACTGGGCCGGCTGCTCCAAAAGCAATGCTCTGGCTCTTGTGGAACTGACAGTTTCACATGTGCCCAGTGTAAGAAAGGACTCTGGTCGTTCAAGTCTTCCTCATAACTGGTCTTCATTGTCTGCAAATCCCCAGGACAAAAAGTGCTCAATACCATACAGTCCCCACTCTTCACGGCTGAAGGCTCTCACCAACCATTGCTCACAGCATTGGGGCATCTTCAGTCTTCTAGAAGTTACAGGTAGAAGTTGTTGTCTTTCAGGCGGGTGTGGTGGCGCATGCTTGTAATCCCAGTACCTGGGAGGCTGAGACAGGAGGACTGCAGGTTCAAAGCCAGCCTGAGCTGCTTAGTGAGGCCCTCTGCAACTTAGTGACACCCTGTTACAACATAAAAAAAGATAAAAATTTGCGCTGGGGGTATAGCTTGGAGGTAGAATTCCACTGGGCTCGATTCCCAGTAACACACACACACACACACACACACACACACACACACAAGTTGTCTTTCCAAGTTGAAGAAAATATCCTCCAGACATTGCTGCAACTTTTAACAAACACTGTCTAGCCAAGTATGTTATGCAGAGGGTATTTGCAATTAAGATAGAAGTTATATTTAGTAATAATAATAGATAACATTTATAGAGAGCATACTGGTTGTTAATTTTTTTCTCCCAACAACATTTGTATAATCTACTTGTTTCTTACTTTCAGTTGCATAACTGATTTTGTGACATGGATGAGTTCAACATGAACAACAGGAGGTACTAAGCCATAGTAATCCAAAGTACAGGCTCCTGGGTTGGCTAGAAATGAGGTAACACCCAGGTCCAGCACTTAAAACTGCAGAAGCTTGGCAAAGTGCCTAATATTTTGGGGTCTCGGTTTTCCCACCTGCAAAATGAGGACAATAATAGAATATAACATATAGGATTACAATGTGGCAACTGTGACAATATCTAACATTTATTGAATGCTTATTTTTGTGCCAACTATTAAGATGCACAGAAGTGGTTAGTTTCACCCTTGGTACATGAGAAGCATTTACATTAGTTATTATTATTATTATTATTATCATTATCATTATTATTATTATTATTTGTGTGTGTTACTAGAGATTGAACTCAGGGGCATTCTACCTCTGTGCTACAGCCCCAGCCCAGTTTTATTTTTATTTGGAAATAGAGTCTCGCTAGGTTGATGAGAGTCTCACTATTTGCTGAGGCTGTCCTCGAACCTGTGATCCTCCTGCCTCAGCCTCCCAAATACTGGGTGAGATTACAAGCATGCACCACCATGCCTGGCTAGCTCTTATTCTTATTAATATCTTATTATTGTTGCTAGCTCTTGTTTTTTATTATGGCTTTTATTATTAAATTAGTTTGTCCAACCCATTTTGACAAACCTCAGAAGATGAGCTTTTTTTTTATTTTTTGCGGTACTGGGGATTGAACTCAGGCATTCTACCTCCGAGCTATGAGCTATACCCCCAGCCCTATTTTTTATTCTTTTATTTTTGAAACCGAGTCTCACTAAGTTTCGGAGTGTCTCACTAGGTAGCTGAGGCTGGCCTTCTTTTTTGTTATATGAAAATCCTGACCTAGCGAATACAGCTCTTAATACCTGGGTCAGGGACAGAACTTTGTAGTCTTTTCTGTTATGTACAATTTCACTTATAATTTATTTTCCATTTTAATCTAATGCATAATTGATCACACTTGTAGAACATCACATCACATGTCCTCTCAATTGTTCTCAGGAATACTTTGTCTTTATCCCCCTGGTGGTACTAAATGTTCAACTTTCCCAGAACCTGATAAACGGGCTCATTTTTCTTCACAGATTAACAAAGAGGAGGGAATTAACTGGGACTCCTGATTCTTATCTACAGTTTGGGGGGATAAATGTAGTTGAAGTGACTTAAAGTCAGAGTAGCAGGCCCCTCTCAGCCAAAATGACCTGGTGGAACTGCAGCCATCAGGGGTACTCATGAGCTGCAAAGTAGCATCTGCAATAACAGCCTTGATTTTCTAATCCATTTCACAATCCATTCTTGGCAAAATGCACTTTCTACCTTGTGAACTGTCAGATGCTGGGGCTGAGCAAATTGGGTACAGCTTTTCGATTACACATTCAGTTCCTTCCCAACTTAAAAAGTGATTTCACATTACCAGCATGATTTATCAAGGGGAGAGCCATCTTCAGGCGCAAGCCTAAATTATAGAGGCGGCCCCGGGGTGAAGCAAACACACTGCAGAATTTCAGATGTAATGAAATGGGGTGAGCCTGCTATTACTTGTGCCCTAGATATGAAAGATACTCTTCTGACAGCCTGCAAAGGCTGGCACCCTGCTTTACATCAGGGGGCTGCTAGTCTCACATTTCCAGGTCAGGAAGGCCCATTTCTCAGTTGTCAGAACTGTGCTTGTTTGGCCAAAATTAATAATAATAATAATAATAATAATAATAATAATAATAATAATAACAACAACAACAACAACCAAGCAATCATAGTCTCCAGATCAGGTTCAGCCTGAAGCTGACTACTTGGGAATTAGGTAGCTGTCCTCTTTCCGGTTAGTGCTCTCTTCTCTTCCCTGTTGGCCTGCCCCAGGGCATGCTTTGCATCCAATGTCTTTCCATTCTTCCCACTTCTTCTGGCAACACCAGCATTCACACCTTTTCACTAAACATCAGCAATGCACTAGTATCTTCTGTGGGATTTTAATCCTGTTCTTTTCACTGATTGCACTATCAAAGAGATGAAATCCTTGAGGAAAGGGTTAGGAGATGGTGTGATGGAGGACCCATTGGATTAGAACCCTGGAAGTTAGATGACTGGATTTTAGACCCGCTGTCCTGCAAGCACATCACCTACCCATCTACTCTGGTTTCAGATCCTTTATCTGTCAAATGGCTAGGTTGGAGAATCTGGATTCTTATTATTTCATCAGCTCATGGATCATTAGTGATACTCATTCTGTTGAAAGGGAATGCAGAATATTTTTTTTTTAATTGTTTTTTTCTTGGCTCTGATGTTCTGCAATTCCAACAGTAAGAGTTAAAATCTAAACTTCTGGGGAAATGTTTTGACAGTGTTTCACACTTTCCCTGAATATATACCTTATCATGGGCAGGGAGATGAGGGAGGAACTGGCATGAATTCAGTACCTTTTGTAAGAAGCATCCTTATAACCTCTGTAGCCTCTGGGATTCTCACCTCTGATTTTTTTTTTTTTTTTTTTTTTTTTGCGGTACTGGGAATTGAACCCAGGGGCGTTCTACCTCCGAGCTACACCCCCAGTCCTATTTTTTATGCTTTTTATTTTGAAACAGGGTCTCACTAAGTTGCAGAGGGCCTCACTAGGTAGCTGAGGCTGGCCGCGAACCCAGATCCTCCAGTCTCAGCCTCCCAAAGGCTGGGATTACAAGCATGTGCCACCATGCCTGGCTTCTCACCTCTGATTTTTAAAGGAGGTGTTGTTACCATCAAAGTGGAGGTGAGGAAATCTAGACTTAGAGAGGACTTATCTAAGACTAGAAAGTGGCAGAGTCTATCAATTTTCCCCTCTTCTGTCTATCACAAGACTGGCCCCATGCATAACAACTGAAAGGTGATTCTGAGCAAATTCCCATGATTCCTGAGCAGGAAGTCCCAGCTGCTCTCTTTGCCTGTTTGCCAGCTCCTGACATTCTTTAATGTTCAAAGAGCTTGGATTTCTTTAGATCCAGGAATCCAGCACAAAGTGTATAGTTGTACCTGAGACAGTGCCAAGAAGCATATGTTGCCTGGGCTGGCTTCAACCCTAGATGGGGTTGACGATTACCAGCTAGTGTTGTCAGAAGAGACTGGAAAGGTCTTCTGTTGTATTTCATTCCTTTCCACTAGGGGTGGTCAGTTAGTCCCAATTTACCCAGGATGGCCTTGGTTTTAAAACTGAAACTCCCAGGTCCACTTCCTCAGTGCTGGGCAAAGTGGGATGATTGGTCGCCTTGGATTTCTGTAACTGGGAAGATATGCCTTCTGTTCTATATTCAATATAAATAAAATAAACTTATGCCTATTGATGTTACCTCATTAAATTTGGAGGTTATGTGTGGGATGACTGCTGCAAAAATAGAGATGTCTATGGAATATTCAAAATTCATTTAGGGGCTTCGGAGCAGGAGGACTCTCAGATGAACTGAAACTTGGATACAGTGAGCAGCCTTGTGGTTATTAGTTGGGAAAGCAATCTGCAGATATGTCCTCATGAACAAAAGGAATGAGCAATGGTTTCTGTCCAGTTCTAGAGCGATGCTGTGAAATGCAGGCTGATTTGCAATCAGCTTACTTCCTGTCTAGGTAACTTTGTTGGGTAAGAACCAGGTGAATGGCCAGAGAGAGCTATTACTTTAAATAAAGCTAATGGTCTCATGCAACCAATCTTGAAAAATCAGGTAATTAAAATTGTAAAGTACAAAGTCTAACTTAAAGTTTTACACACACACACACAAACACACACATACACACACACACACACACACACACACACACACACACACACCTGCCTTTTTTGGGAATAGAGACCTCCAAAGTTGTTTATGTAAGTGAAATAGGTACCTTCCAGAGAAAAGAAAAAAAAGTGGCATTTATTGAATGCCGTGATAGACATTTGACATATACTACTTCATGTGATTCTTTTAGTAAGCCTCTGTGTATATTGTTGTCTCCCTGTACTGTGCCATAGTGCAGATAGGGAAATTGAGGCTCAGGCCCAGGGAGAGGGTAAAGACCTACCCAAGTTCAAAAATCTGTCAGAGCCCATGCTCTATCCACTATAATAACTGGGTGCTGGGGCACATAGAATGGACCAAACCGGTGGGATGCAGTAGTACTAAGAGGGAAGTCTACAGTTATATGCGCCTACGTAAAACAAAACAAAACAAAAATAGAAAGATTTTAAACAATACCCTACAAATACATCTCAAGGCCTTAGATAAGGGGAAAAAAAGCAACAAACTAAACTCAAAATTAGTAGAAGGCAAAAAATAATAAAGATCAGTGCAGAAATAAATGACATAGAGAATAAAAAACAATACAAAAGTCAATGGAACAGAACTGGTTCTTTGACATTCTTCACAGAACTACAAAAAATAATCCTAAAATTCATACGGAAGCACAAAAGACCCCAAATAGCCAAGAATATATATAATCTTTGGCAGACCATGTGTGTGTATGTGTAAAACCTGTAAAAGACCTAAATATAAGACTTGATACTCTGAAACTACTAGAAGAAAACATAAAGGAAACACTTCAAAATGCTGGTACTATCAATGATTTTTCTGGATATGACCCCCAAAGCACAGGATATAAAAGCAAAAATTGACAAATGGGATTACATTAAACAAAAAAGCTTTTGCACAGCAAAGAATACTATCAACTGAGAAGAGACAGCCTACAGAATAGGAGAAAATATTTGCCAGTTGTTCCTCTGACGGAGGACTTATACCCAGAGTATATAAAGAATACAAAAATCTTAACAAAAGAACAAGTAATCCAGTTAAAAATGGTCAGGTGATCTGAACGGATGCTTATCAAAAGAAGAGATATGAATGACAGTAAACATGAAAAATGCTCAATGTAATTAGTCATTAGGAAAATGCAAACCCAAACGGCAATTGGATGCCATCTTAACCCAGTTAGGATGGCTACTATCAAAACAAAGAAATAAACAACAACAAAAAAATAACAAAAACTGGAAGGGATGTGGAGAAAAAGGAATTCACACGCTAGTGGTGGAACAAAAATTAGTATAGCCACTATGGAGAACAGTATGGAGATTTTTCAAAAAAACTAAAAATAGATCTACCATATGATCCAGCTGCCCCATTCTTGGGCATATATCTAAAGGAAATGAAATCCACCTACCAAAGAGAAGCCTGCATGCCCATGTTTATTGTAGCGCGATCCATAATAGCTAAGATATGAAATCAGCCTCGGTACCCATCAATAGGTGGAGAAAGAAAATCTGGGATATACACACAATGGGGTATCTACCCAAAGAAGGATAAAATCCTGTCATCTGCAGCAAAATGGATGGAACTGAAGGACTTATTGAAGCAAAATAAACCAGGCACAGAAGACAAGTGCTGCATGATTGCTCTCACATGAGGAAACTAAAAAAAAGTGGAATAGTGATTGCTAGGGGCTGGGATGGGAGCCGGTTGAGGGTTGAGGGGGTGAGGGTGGGAGAGGGTGGCTGGGTATGATCAATGCATGCTATATACATATGTGTAAATAGCACACTAAATTTCATTAATATGCACAATCAGTATATTAATAAAAAAAGACAAAAAATAAAACAAACAACAAAAACAAAAAAAAAAAAAAAAAAAGAAAGAAAAGCACTCTGACCCTACTCTGGGGAGATTCTGATTCAGTGTGTCTGAGACAGGATGGAAAGGTAAAGCTTTCACAAGCTGATTTAACCACTGCCTGATTTGGCAACCACTGGTTAACAAGGTAAAATGCAGAACCCAGATAATGAGATGGTCATTCTATTCCTTTCTCAGCTGCGGACTAACTTCTGAAGGACAATTTTAAGGTACAAGTGCCTTTTGTGATGGTGACAACAGATAAATTGCCTCATGATTAGTGAAACATAGCATAGGACTCTTAGCTCCGTGCCTCAGTTTCCCGTGATACACCATGAAGTGGTATTTGAAAGCACTTTTCAGAAATCTTGTGAGGGTCGGTTGAATGCATATCTCCAGTCCTGTAAGTTTTCTGGAAGAGAAACATTCTCCTTTATTATTAACACAGTCACCACTTGACTGTGGCAGCTAAATGAAGTGCCACTTTTTGTTCTCAGCCGTCTCAGAAAGAAGGTACAGATCTTCAGTCACGAAGTCCATAAAAACCTCTTTAATTATTCATGTGAAAACAGCTTTGAACCATGTCATCATTCTCTCACGCTCAGAGGAGAAAGCAGCCATTAAGAATCTTCTAGTTATTTTTTTTCCCCAAACATAAGCACATTACATAACCCCACGAGTCTGTGTTCATGGTTACAGTGACCCATTATTAACCAGCATTCTTAAACTCTAATTCTCATTCAGTAGCTGATTTTAACAGAATCTGTGTTGTACAAGTAGACTTTGTTTCAAAAGTCCACTTGGAACCTGGAAAAGGAAAATGTGGCTCAAGTGTGGTTCGTTTACCTCTTTTCCCCCACATCCATAAAAATACCACACATCCTAGGAGATATGTGAAGTCCCGAACAAAGACAGTGATAGAAGTTGGCGATCAAGTTTAGTGCCGTCTCTATGGAGAAACATCCAGCAGAGAAACACATACTTCCCTGCTGCAGTGAGATCTAGGTTCTGGGATAACCACCTTCCTCTAGGAAAGATAGAAGTTTCCCTCGCTGACTGGCCAGGGGTTGGAAGAAGTGGGGAGGACACCTCGGTTTACATTGCTCTTGGTGACTCCTGTAACCTAACAGGCTGTGCTGGGTTTGGGTGTTGAGGGGTAGGGACAGGATTGTTAGATTTTCAGTTTGGGGATGACTTTCACATAAGATGAAATCTTCCTCCAAGCAATGAGAATAGAAAGGCGTTCTGGGTTGAATGGCGGTCCCTGAAAGGCATATCCATCAGAACCTGTGACCATGATCTTACTTATAAAAAAGGTCTTTATAGATGTACTAATGTTAAGGATCTCGAGATGAAACCATCCTGGATTAAGGTGGGCCTTAAAGCCAAGGCCACGTGTTTGTGTAAGAGAAGAGAAGGGAAGAGGACCCAGAGAGGAAAGCCATGTGCCAACAGAGGCAGAGATTGGACTTCTGTGGCCACAGGGCTGCCTCCAGGAATTTTAGCAGCTGCCAGAAGCTGGAGGTGGCACGGCAGGATTCTTTCATACAGTCTCTGCAGCGGGAGCAGCCTGGTTGATACCTTGAGTTTAAACGTGCAGCCTCTAGAACGGTGAGAGAATAAATGCCTGATGGTTCAAGCCACCCAGTTTGTGATAAGTTGATACAGCAGCCCTAGGAAAGAGATACAGAGGATGAGAAGCAGCAGGAAGAGAGGCTCGGCAATCCAATGCCATGAGACCCTCTCTCTGTCTTCATCTGGCTCTAACCCCTCTTCCCTCCTCCATCTGTAAGAGTTACCCCTCCTCCAGTCTCCATTTTGATTGATTCTAGAGGAGTAAATAGTTTTTTTTTTTTCTGGTAAGAGCTAATTTAGGAAGTACTGAAATGTTTATAAACCATATATTCCCTCAACACACACACACACACACACACACACACACACACACACACATACACACACACACACACATTTATTTTTTTTTAATCAGAGAAATGTGCTTGAGCATTCTTTTATTTCTTACAAAGACCACCATGGTTGCTGTGTCATCCAGTTCAAAGAACCTACTTTAAATTTTTTTTTTTCCTGATGCTGGGAATGGAACCCAGGCCCTTATGAATGCTAGGCACGTCTTCCACTAGAGCTACATTCCCAGCCCAAGGGACCTATTTTCATACTTCATCTTTCTTGACTGCTCGGTTGTCCTGGTACCATTGATCACAATCTCCTTTTTTTTTTTTTTTTTTTGCGGTACTGGGGATTGAACCCAGGGGCATTCTACCTCCGAGCTATACCCCCAGCCCTATTTTTTATTCTTTATTTTGAAACCGAGTCTCACTAAGTTGCAGAGGGCCTCACTAGGTAGCTGAGGCTGGCCCTGAACTCGGATCCTCCAGTCTCAGCCTCCCGAATGCTGGGATTACAAGTGTGCGCCACCACGCCCGGCACAATCTCCTTTTTAAAGTGTTCTTGAAAGCCAGGTGTGATGGCACACGCTTGTAATCCCAGTATTCAGGAGGCTGAGACAGGAGGATTTGCAGGTTCATAGCCAGCCTCAGCCATTTAGTGAGGCCGTCCACAACTTAGTGATACCCTGTTTCAAAATAAAGAATAAAAAACAGGGCTGAGGATGTAGCTTGGAGGTAGAATGCCCCTGGGTTCAAACCTCAGTTTTGGGAGAAAAAAAACCACAAAAAAACAAAAACAAGTGTTCTTGAGGTTTCTGAGAGCTTCCCCTGTCATCCTTATTTTCTTCCTATTTCTCTGACCATGCTTTCCTTTGTACCCAACTTCATCCCCTCCTTTAACTCCACACTATCGCAACTTACATCCATGGCTTTAATAAATGTTGTGCAAATGACTCCCAGATTTTTGATTCCGGCCCTGACCTTGCTCCAACCTGCTTGCCCACTTCCTCCTGGCTCTTTCCGCTTGGATTCTCAAGGGCTTCCTGAACACAACATAATCCAAACCCAACTACATTTCTTCTCCCCCTAACCTGGTCTCCTTCCAGTTTTTCCAACCTGGAGTTATAGCTCCACCTGTTACACAAGCCAGAAGTATAGACTTCTCCACTTCGAGTCTGTCACCAGATCCAATAATCTTTCCTTCTAAACACGCATCTCTCAAATCTGTTCCTTGCTTCTACTCTGATTCAAACTCTTCTCGTGGCTCATCTCTCAGATCATTGTGATGGTCTCTGAACTGGTTTTTCACATCACTCTTGCCTGCTGTGTTCCATTCTCTATACTAGAGCCAAAGTGACTGTCTAGAAAGTCAGTCTTGCCAATGCCATCTTCCTGTCGAAAACTTTTCAGGAGCTCCCTGTTGCTTGAAAGATAGAAAACAAACACTAAACAAAAGCCATCTCCTAGACATTGGACCAGGTGCGCAGGCCAGATCACTAGCACCATCTAATCTCACGGTCTCTTCTCCCCAACTCTCTCTATCCTAGTCTCATTGACTTCTTTCCATCCCTCCTTCTTGCCATGATCCTTTCTATCACAGGGCTTTTGCATATACTCTCCCAGCCCCTTTTGCCTAGCTGCTTTCTATTTATCCTTCAGATCTCAGGTCAAAACTTCTCTGACCATCTTGACAAAGCAAATTCCCTACTTAGTTTGGGCGGCTACAACAAAATACCATAAACCAGATAGCTTATCAGTAACTGAATTTCTTTCTGATAGTTCTGGAAGCTGGTAGTTTGAGGCCAGGATGCCAATATGGTTGCATTTTCCCCTTTGCAGGCTGAAGACTGACTGCCAACTTGTTCTATCCTCATGGGGCAGAAGGAGAACGAGCTGGTTCTCGGGCCTCTTTTTATAAGGTCTGTAATCTCATTTGTGAGGTCTTCATCCTCCTGACCTAATCTTCTCCTAAAGTCCCCACCTCCAAACGCCATCACATTGGTGGTTAGGATTTCAACATACGTATTTGGAGAGACACAAATATTTGGTCTGTGACATTCCTTAATCCTTTATCCTGCATTGTCTATTCCTCCTTCTCAGCACTGGTCATGGGTAAGATTCCTCTTAGTTCAGACATAGCTGGGGTCTATCTTTTCATTTTATGTTAAGAGGGACTTATCACACCTAATTGCCATTGGTGTCACTTTGCTCAAAATCATGGGAGGTTTAATTAGGTGACTTCAGGAGGCCTTGCTGATGCTAGACTGAAAGAAGAATGGATACTTGTCCCTACTGTCCTTTAGCTGATGCTCTTAAAAAAACAGAGGAGGACACAGTAAAACCCTCTGAGCTCTTGAGATTAAAGTTTGGAGGTGGCCATCCTTGAAAACAGGATGCCAAATGGTCGAAGAGGTTTTTCTGCACTAAAACACCCTCTCTGCTTCCCTGTTCCGCAAATGGGAGTCACTGAGGTCAGCAGGCTACTCTTTCAAAGAGAAAAACCCTCCCGAGAGAACTCAGATCCATTGGCACTTTCATGAGAATTACTGTAATCAGGAAAACAACCTCTAACTGGCACCCTGGAAGTTGGAAAATTTGAAGTTTGCTGGAAGTTTTTTTTTTTTTTTTTCCTTAATTTTATGTTTCTGAAAATTGATGTATACTCAGGATGTGGTAGTGTCTTTTTCTTCTCAAAAAACCCACTTTTAAGTTAATGTTACAATTGTGATCAAATGGAATTCTTGGCATCCCATCCAATTAGGGCAGGGGCTAGCAGGTTGGGGGGTGTTTTGGGGTGGCCTGCTGAAGGTCAGAGGTCATCAGGAGGGAGCTGGTCTCCAGGGTGTAGGGAGACAGAGGGTCCTGGAGGGAGGGTGTGGCATTCTGTTACTGTGCAAATAAATCTCACCTGTTCTTAGGTCTTGCCACTTGCCATCTCACCTGCTCCTTTCCTAATCTTAGATGGCTTTATATTTCAATCACAAACCATTCCCTGCATTTTCTTCTCCCTGCTTCCAAAACTATACATTTTGAATTTTCTGACATTTGATATGGCAAGAGATTTTATGACTGTTGCAGTGATTTCTTTTCTCGACCTTTCTAAAAACCAAATACCTGGAGACCCCTCGATTCCACTTCTTTATCTTTACCCATAAGATTTGAAGTCATATTGTGGGAGAGATCTCTGGACTTGAACGTTCATTGCAGCATGATTCACAATAGTCAAGTTATGGAACCCATCGCAGTCTCTATCAACATATAAATGGGTCAAGCAACTATGTTACACACACACACACACACACAGACACACAGACACACACACACACTATGAAGTATTATTCAACCTAAAAGAAAGGAACTTTTTCTTTTGTGACAACATGGATGTAATTAGAGAACGTTATGTAAGTAAACTAAGCCCTAACTTATTTGGCACAGAAAGACAAATACCACATGTTCTCACTTATATGCGGAATCCAAAGCATTCGACCTCAGAGGACCAGAAAGGAGAATGTCAGGGGGATGAGGAGGTGATGGTCACATGGTACAAGTCTCAGGAGGAATATGATTGTCGTTATTGTTGTTTTTCTGAGCTCTATTGCACAGCGTAGTGGATATAGTTAATAATAATGTATTGTATATGTCAAAATTGCTAAGAATAAATCTCAAATGTTCTCAAGCTACAAAAAAAAATGAGAAGTATTTGAGGTGATGGATATGTTATCCAACTTGATTTAATTATCCCACAGTGCATTTCTAAATCGTAACATCACTTTGTACCCCCAAATATTTAGGATTATAAACTATCAATTTATAATACAATTTTAAAAAGCACACAAATTTCTGGGAATTTCAACAACTTACCTGCCAAACCGCATCTCCAAGCCTCCTCTTACAACTAGAGAAGACAATAGTGCCTTAACAGATGGCACAGCCCATGACAGTTTATAGGAAACATCCGTGTGAAAGGGCAAGATTTGCCAGGTCCTGGAAGGTTTGTGCTCATTCAGGTGCATGTTCTACAGAACACACACCCAAGATCCCGAAGGTGCTAGTCATCAGACATTTGAGAAGAAAAAGCCAGTGATTGCAGAAGCAAAGCTGTGCAGAGCTGGGAGTCTCGCCGGGCCAGTCCCTTCCCGCACAGGCTGAGCAGCAGTACCCACCCCCTGTGGCTCTGAGAGATCCTGCGCCAAGGCCTTGTGTTTTCCAGGTGTGCTGGTTCTCTCCATCTGTCCCTCCCCTCTCCCACCATCCCTGCCTTTCTGCTCCTTGCTCTGGGCCTGGGAAGGTTGGGTATGTTGATACACTCCTATAATCTCAGTACTCAGGAGGCTGAGACAGGAGGATCACAGGTTTGAGGGCATCCTCAGCAATTTAGTGAGATCCTCAGCAACTTAGCGAGACCCTGTTTCAGAATAAAAAAATAAAAAGATATGGGGGTATAGCTCACAGAAAGAGAGAGAAGGAGAGAGAGAGAGAGAGAAATGATTGAACTTGAAGGTCAAGGTCAAGTTCTTGAAGGTCTTCACCAGCACCAAGACCCTATGAACTTTTTTTTTTTTTTTTTTTTTTTTTGCAGTACTGGGGATTGAACTCAGGGGCATTCTACCTCCGAGCTACACCCCCAGCCCTATTTTTTATTCTTTATTTTGAAACCGAGTCTCACTAAGTTGCGGAGTGCCTCACTAGGTAGCTGAGGTTGGCCGCGAACCCGGATCCTCCGGTCTCAGCCTCCCGAATGCTGGGATTACAAGCGTGCGC
>PVLC010004077.1:0-34214 GCA_004027655.1 Graphiurus murinus
TTGATATACTAAAGAAAATCTAATAAGTTTAGGGATACAGGAAAGAGTGTTAAGTGGGGGGTAAGAAGGGGGAGAACAAAGAAGATTGGAGTAAAACAAAATCAAACTCATTTCTTTTATCTTCAGAGAATCCCATCTATAGTTTGGAAGGAAGAAACTAGCTCTTCTCCTCCTGCTCTTCCTATAATGCTTTACTATTTTTTCTGGCACCAGGATTTCAAATTAATTCACTCAAGTTAATATTAATACTGTACTCAGTAGTAGAGTGCAGTCACCTTCCAAGTTCATCAGGTTTTTATAAACTGAACAAAGGTTGATTTAACTCTGAATTTTTTTATGTAGTAAAATACCATTCAACTAGATAGTGAAATACATTTTAAATTATGAACACAGAAAAAAATGAATAAACTTTCAGAAGAGAACTCATTTGCTACAGAGGAATGCATATGGGCTGAGTATTTTGGATCATGTAGCTCAGCAGTGTCATGTTCTTTCCATCATAATAAGAACATTGTCTTTTTCCACATTACAGTCTTTGCTGTTTGTGTTGAGTTGGAGATATCCACAGAGAAATTTTCAGATAGGATTTATTTTTTACTTTGTTGGGTATTTTTATACTTTTAGATACCTGTCCTCTGATTTTAAGAATAACTGAATGAGGATTTAGTTACATAGGTTTGCAGTCTCTGAGATGTAATCACAGTCCTGTCTGTACCTGTCAGTGTGCCATTTTGTTTTGACATCAAATTGAAAGGGTTTAAGTGATTGCTCTTTTCTGTGTAGCCATTGTCAAAGATAATGATGATTACATGGCTTATTATGTCTTCATGACTTTTTCGTAAGCATTACAGATAACAAAATCTGCTCACTAAAGCAACCTAGTAGGCAGCAGAAATTTTATAGAAAACCAAAAATTTCTAGAGCAGTTTCCCCTTTCATTATAGTCTGGTAATAGAAACCATTTTTAAACTAATTTCCCATTATATTTCTGGGTCATTGTAATGATTGATAGAAAATATTAGAAATAATTTTCATTTAATAGCTACTCCCCATTGTATAGCCTGGCTCTGAGACTCAAATCCTTACCCCTGAAACCATTGTGGGCACAGTACTTGGAAGGCATTATTTGAAACAAAGTGACAGGGGGTAATTTACTATGCTACAATAAAGTATGCATTGATTTTTCATTTAAAGAAACTGAAATGACATGGCAGAAACATTCTCCTGTGAACAATATCACAAAACAATAGAATTTTTTTTTTTTGCATTTGTACATAATATACTGTTGTCACTTTCTAAACACCATTAGGTTCAATCACTTTGAACAATATTCTGTAACTTGGATAGATCTATTATTAGACACAGTGCTTGCTACAGGCATGTAAATATTATATCTATATTTGTTAAAATAATGTATTTTTTTTCCATTGACAACAGAGCTATTGTGAAATTTAACTCAATTTCTTTTTAAGGCTGTGTGACATTTAGTCTTCTTCCTTCCCACAGCATTCATTTTCTTTCCAGAAGTACAATGTCTTAGGGAAGAAAGAAATAATATGCATAGACACAAATTCCAAAATAAACACAATGAATGGCCGGGCGTGGTGGCGCATACTTGTAATCCTAACATTTGGGAGGCTGAGACCTGCCAGCCTCAGCTACCTAGTGAGGCACTCCGCAACTTAGTGAGATCCGGTTTCAAAATAAAGAATAAAAAATAGGGCTGGGGATGTAGCTCAGAGGTAGAATGCCCCTGAGTTCAATCCCCAGTACCACACACACACACACAAAAAAGGAAACACAATGAATGTGTAATAAATTAACTTAAAAGGAAATGGTTTTGCTAATAATACTTAAAATTATTAATTGTATCAGTATATTTTATTGAAATGTAGCTTCAGATTTCTTAAGAAGAATATATTTCTGCCTTATTTTTTCCATGTAATCTGAGGGAAATGTATAATTTCCCTCAATGTTTAAATATTCATTTCTAAATAATAAGAAAAAGCTATGACTACCTGCTTTAAGGTAACTCTGAACATCACCATTTAAATGCATCATTTCTCTGTATTATCCGTATTAAGTTTCTGACTAAGAAGATACATAGGTTTAAAGCCATATTTACTAATATAGAATGTTTTCTTCTTACAAGTGACTATCTTTTTTTCATTGTTAATTCAAATGTCTGGGTATATATGTGCACATACCTTTTGTCACAGATTTTGTTTGATAACCCACTATCGTATATGGAATTTCTAAGCAAGTTGCCCACTCAGATGATACTAAAAATGTGACATACTGCACATATATACATATACAAAATTAAAAATGTTTGGGATATTGCTCAGTGAGTTAGTACCCCTGGGTTCAATTCCCCCATTAAAAATAAATAAATAAATAAAACAAAACATGAAACTATGTATCAGTAGCCTAAGATCAAAATTCAAAGTACAGTTTCTACTGAGTATGTATTGTTTTCTTACCACCATAATGTCAAAAAATTGTATGCTGAGCTATAATAAATTGCGGGCAACTTGAACTTCAAAGAATTTGATATGATTTGGAGCAATTATATATGTTTCCTGGATGACTTCAATCAAGTGTTATCCAAGTGGCATTGATCTTACTTGCATATGTTCTAAGCTCTTGTGTTTATTTATGAAACATAATATAGAAGACAATGTTTTAATCTTACCATTTTAATCTTGTTTTAGCTTCCCAGAATCTACTTTTTAAATGTATTCCATTACCAATCTCAACAGATTTTTTAATCCCTTCTCTTTCTGGGTATTTTGCATTTTGAGCTTTCTTTTAGACAGTCTATCTTAGTTACCCCAGGGTTGCTGTATTGCAGTACGACTGAGGGGCTTAAAACAACGGTGTGTGCTGTCACAGGTCTGCAGACTGGTAGTCAAAATCAAGTTAACAGCAGGGCAGTGCTCTCTCTGATGACTCTGAGGGAGGATCCTTCCTTGCCCCTTGCTGCCTCCTGGGTGGTCAGCAATCCCAGATACCCCTTCCAACCTCTCCTCCATGACCCATAAGGTCTTCTTCCTGCATGACTATTTCTATGTTTTAGTTTTCTCTTCTTATTTTAGCTTGAGGAGTAGGTCCAACTCTCATCCAGGATGACCTTAAATAGTTACATCTGCAAAAACCCTATTTCCAAATAGTATCATTCTAATGTTCTGGGTGAACATGAATTTGTAGGGTACACTATCCAACCCAATACATAACCTATAGTGTTTTCTTCTCCAGTTTGGATGAGATGTATTTTCTTGACTAAAGTAGTTCAATATTTATATGAGTCTAGTTATATTATTTTTTTTTAAATATGACATTTCAAATATATCTAAAGTGCATTAGATATTGAATAGTAAGTTTGGTTTATTGTCAAGTGAATGGAGAATGTTTTTTTTTACATAGCATTGAATAGAAGAGAGTTCATTTGCCAGAAGGATTGAAAATTTAAGAAAACTATGTCATATGAAGAAAAGATAAATGAGTTTGGTAAAAAATAAGAGTAAGTGAAAGTCAGAGACTATAAATTTTCCTTGTATGTCTTTGGCAATAACACATCTCCTTTCAGAACTTTAAGCTGAACATAGTAGTAAAGTGACTTACAGATTGTCCTTCCCTAAACAAATATTCTATATATTCTGTGTTCTCTTTTACTGCATTATATATCACAATAGGCATAATTTAAACATGTGCGTGAGGCAGACTTATTTTCAGGTGTTCCCATCTGTTGTGGGAGTATACTTTAGGAATAGGAGAGAAATACACACAAATTAAACATGAAGCCAGGGGAAAAAAAATGAAAGAAACATCTGTAGGGCAACAGTGAGAAAAGTGTTTGAGCTGTCTGTTATTAACTACTCAACCTGTTTTACCTTGGAATCCTGCATAATTGCATTCCAGGGGAGGGGCAAAACAACAGATGTTGAGTAAGAGTTGAAACTAAGAAAATGAGACTATTTAAAAGTGAAATTACTTTTGCTTGCCAACAGGCCCTTTTTTTTTTTTTTTTTTTTGTGGAGTGGGGGGCAGGACTTTTAGAGGCAGCAATTGATTTCTCAAATTCAATGCACATTTCAGTAACACAATGCAAAGCAAAATGTTCACTTGTTTTCTTTGCTCTAAGAAGTAGATCAATTACACGTGGCTATAATATACCTAAGTACAAAGGCTCATGAGAAGCCAAATCAAAACTAAAATGTACATCACACTTTTTAAATTTTATATTACATAAATGTTTCATGTCAGGTAAAAACAATAGAAGTTGCTACAAAATCATGCATATCTACTTAGTGGGCTTGTATGTATGTGTATGTATGTGTGTCTTTGTAGTATTGCTACTATTAAGTCAATTAAGTCTTAAGTATTAGATCATGGAGGAAAACAGTAAATTACACAGGGTCTATTGTTTTGCACTGGATAACTAACATTAAGAGGCAATAAATATGTTTATTAACACCTTGGTCTCTGGGAATATTATAGAATAAGACCGTTTCTGATTATAGATTTGGTGGCCTTCTTGTTATATCTTCTACCCACTGGTGTAGAAAATGATTTATCTGAGTTTAGATGAATGAACGCATCATCATGATGAGAATGTTCTCCCATTGACCTAGGAATTCATATAGTTACTTCGCACTGTTTCCATCTCATTTAAACTGAAATACTCCCTAAAAATATTTTTCTTCTACTAAGACTACATCTCATACATCTGGGGGAAATGCCAATGACCATATCTTTTAGTGATTGACCAGTCAGTCTAGAGAATTTTAATATATAATAAAGTCTATAGAGAAGGATTCATGATTCAGTTGGCCCTTTTTTTTCCCACTTGGTTTTTCTATTTGTTAACTAAAAATATTTTATTTTTCAAGCATTCCCGACTTTGCTTTCCTTTGCTATCCTCACCCTACACACCATCACAACTAGACTTCAGTCTGTTGATCTGCTTCCTCCAGGTGAGCAATTTCTTCATCTGCTAGCTTTCTTCTCTGTGATCCGCATTTTACTTGTTAGATTATGGCACTCATGAGACTGTGAACTTGCCATGCAGAATTTGTGGACTTTATCTCTTTAAAGGAAAAATAGTAATTTACTCTGTTATTTTTGTGTTGGTGCTATGAGTCTTTCAGGGAAAGCTGTGCAGTGTTAAGGATTGAAACGAGAATCTAAATATTGATTTAAAATTTGAGAATTTCATATTTATTTTTCTTAAGAGCGTTCAAGTGAATCAGTTCTTAATGATTTCATATGAAGAAAGTCTACCATTTAAACTAATTTTACTTTGGAGGCAAGTAAGAAATGCTACAGAAAGAAGTTGATGGTATGGAGTGTGAACTGGTAACTGGTACAGGAAAGAGAGGCTGATTGCTTTCCTTTGGTGTAAGTTGTGGGTGTGTAACAGCCTGTTTCACTGTTATACAATGAGGAAGAACTGTGTTTCACCTGAAACTGGGCCCACAAATTTTTCTCTTCATTGGACAGAAAATTACATGTAATATTAGATACATTTTATTTTGTGGAAATATATTAGCTTTATACTTGTTATTGCTTGTGAAGACCTTTACACATCCCCTTAATATAGATTCCTAAAGGCAGGGCAGACCCAAATTCATATAAATTAAAATAGCTGATAAAGCTCAATATTAAAATCCTCGGAACTTCATAAATTTTGTCAATATATTCTAATCTCTAAATATATTCTGAATGTATTTTTAGATAATTTGGGAAAGCTCATTAACATTTGAAATAACTTGGTGAATTAAGTGGAAAGCAAGAAGGAATATCTTTATCTCAGGTGAAATCTTAGCTTACTACATTATATTTTTCTATGTCTGGATTTATATAGCCCTAATCTGTGACTCATTTGAATGTACTGGAGAGATCTGATTATTGCTTCTGAGTAGTTTCCACATAAGAGAAACTTAAGCCTTTGGAGAAAATGCTTATACTGGGATGTTGCTATGCTTAAAAAATATACATGTGTATTATAACAAGCTTAAAATCGCTGTTGTATTTATTTGTGTTGCTTTACTGGTGCCATAAAAAAGAGAAAAGTTTGTCTTATTTCCTGTATGGAAATGAATGGAAATTGGAGAGGAAATACAAGCCAAGGTTTTAAAGAGATGACATTATAGGGAGGAAAGTTATACTTGCCTCTGAATTTTGGGTGGTGAGGTGGAAGTTTGAAAACACTTGTAAAATTCCCACGCCTCCCCCACCAATGATCTATTTTAAATCTTTCTTGCTATCCTTAAATAACTGTGATTTCATATTGATTAAATTTTAATCAGTTAGGAAGAGTCTTATTTTTCAATTCTGCAAAAACTTAATTAAAAAGTACTATTTATACCTAATAAATAATTTTAGCTCTCAGAATATAAATTTCTGTACATTGTTTCATGTGTTCCAAAATATATTTCTTTTTTTTTTTTTTTTTTTTTTGCAGTACTGGGGATTGAACTCAGGGGCATTCTACCTCCGAGCTATACCCCCAGCCCTATTTTTTATTCTTTATTTTGAAACCAGGTCTCACTAAGTTGCGGAGTGCCTCACTAGGTAGCTGAGGCTGGCCGCGAACCCGGATCCTCTGGTCTCAGCCTCCCGAATGCTGGGATTACAAGCGTGCGCCACCACGCCCGGCTCCTCCAAAATATATTTCTGTCTTGCTCTGACATTCACTTTCTGCTCAAGTGCATGCACATTTCCACTGGTGCCTGTACTCACATGGATATATGCACCTGTGCTTAACTGTGGCTGTTCACCGACTTCAAAGACTGAGGGAACTGGGAGTTTGTTGAACACCAGGAAAACCAGAAGCTGTCCTTAAGTGGATTAAGCTTTCTGTTTATATCCATTAAATACTTCTAGATAATTTTTGCCTTTTTACAACATCCCTTCCATTCATTTCCATTTGGAATAGGATTTGTTTTTGTTTTGTTTTTTTTCACATGTACAAAGGGTACATACATAGGTGTATGCATTCTTTTCAGTTGCATTTCATGGGTGATAATTATGTGACATATTTTAAATTATCTTGTCAATTCAAAACTTTTCATTTTCTCACCTAAAGCATCAACCTAATCAGCATAGTAGAGACATAAACACTTACTATTAATAAATAGACTAATCCTTGGAATTAGAACATAATTATTGAGGTTCACTAAATGTAAACTTTTTCTAATTTTTGCATAAATATTTATTTGATTATTATTATAATATATTATTGTATACAACATAATCATTTTACATAATATTATAAAACAAGAAAACAATACATTTTTTAAATTTTTGTGTAACTTACTATTATCTCACATATGGATGACGTATATAAATACAGTTGGCCACCTATACCATGGGTTCCACATTCATGGATTCAAATAATTTCAGATTGAAAATATTCAGAAGATATATTAAACATGTATGAATGTTTTTCTTATTCTTCATTATAAGCACTATTGCATTTACATTTTACTAGTTATTATAAGTAGTCTAGAAATAATTTAGAGTATACAGGAGGATATGTATATAATTTATATATAATTTTTATACAAATAACACCTCATTTTATATAAGGGATTAAGGGACTAAGCATTCAGAAATTTTGGTACCTGAAAGGAACCTAGACCCAATCCCCCATGGATGACAAGGGACCACTGTACAACCCTTGTGTCTTATAGATAGTAAGTAAGCCAATGAGCTATCTCTGTCAACATGTGAACTTTATAAAATAAATTCATAATCTACCATATAATTTTTTTTGGAAATTTATGCAAAAGTTATGTAGATATATTTGTTTTTAATAATAAAACAACCACACTTAATAGGAAAAGAAGCCTAGATCGGAAGTTTCCATTTACCAAGTACAGTTAACCTAATACTTTTTCTCTTTTGCAATAATATTTAATATCAATAGTCAAGTGTCTTTCCTTTGCAATCATTAATATTCTTCACCAATACAATAAATAAACATTAAGTAGTTGACTAGAAATTTGTCAACTCAAACAGTTAAATTATATTTCTAGGTAGATCTTGGCTTTTATTTTTTTTATTTTTATTTTTTTGCCAAGGAGGTCACTTTATTTACTGGCCGCTGGCTGTTGCCTGGAATTTTGGTGTAGGCTAGTTTTATACCCTTTGGTTACAGATTTGGGGGTATGGAAAATCATTGCATTGTTTTACAAATAAGGTGCTTAGAACAGATAGCTTATCTTATTTAGAAAGTTAATAGCAAGCCTGGCTTGGTGGCCTAGGCTTGTAATCCTAGCATTTGGGAGGCTGAGACAGGAGAATCTGGGTTCGAGGCCAGCCACAGCTACCTAGTGAGGTACTCTGCAACTTAGTGAGACCTGGTTTCAAAATAAAGAATAAAAAATAGGGCTGGGGATATAGATTGAAGGTAGAATGCCCCTGAGTTCAATCCTCAGTACTGCAAAAAAAGAAAGAAAGAAAGAAAGAAAGAAAGAAAGAAAGAAAGAAAGAAAGAAAGAAAGAAAGAAAGAAAGAAAGAAAGAAAGCTAATAGCAGTTAGCATTCCTTTTAACATACTGGTTTAGTTCCTGTTTGCCCCTTGGACCTTTAGTCAAAGAGGGCAGGGAGAACTTGCCTAAGACTTTTACCAAAAAATGGATACATGCTGTTTCAATTCCCACTAGTTTTTGTTACTAAGTCAAATCATGGACTTATCATATATAGGAAAGAGGTTATATTGTCACCTAATAACTGGTACCTTGACTGCATTTACTCTTTTATACTGACTAATTTTAAGTTGAGAAAGGAACTTACCTAGAGCTGATAAATCATCAACAACTTAAAGATTGGAGGACAGATTGATGTTGTTCTCTCCTTGAACAGAGACTTTGTGATTCCAACTGTGTTTCCAGTAGGTTTTCACTTTCTTCAACTGATGTCTATCATTATATTTCTATAGGAATTGTAGGGTTCAGTTAGAATATTGCTGCTATTTCCCTAAATCTTCCTAAAGGGTTTACTTAAAAGCAAATGTACAAATTTGTGATTAGAATTTGTGTTATTTTTTTCTGTACCTAAAGAATTTATTTGGGCCAGGTTACAGGGGGCTTTGAACACAAAACTAAGTAATTTATATTGCATACTTTTTCTGTAATGGTCATTGAATTATATAAGCTTGAAAATAGCTTTGGCAATAACAATGGACCACTTCTTCCTAAGATTGAGCATACATGTTTTAAAAGGGAAAACCTCAATATAGTATGCTGGAATTAATAAAGATAGTCTTAATGAATCCTTTCTGTTATGTCAATGTGAATTTGTAGTTAGATTATATTTAGCTTACAAGTCTGAAAATAAAATAAGTGCTTATATATTTATATTTGTTTCCCTGTTAACTATTATGAATGGGGATTGTACTTTTATCATCTGCCTTCTCTAGGAACATTTTGCCTCTTAGTTTGATTACATAGCCGTGTGATCCAGAATACTACATCTTCTATCTTTCTATATGAGAGTTTCTCAAATGATTTTCCAATTTCTTATTACTTCATTGTTGTTTTAATGATTACAAAATATTAAAGCCATTACTAGAAAAATAGCTTGTCATTGCCAGTAAAATCCATTACAAGAAGCATTTCTGTATATTTACTTTAGAACATGGATATTGAATGTATTGATTTTGCTTAAATTTTCATTCTTGAGATGACCCAATCATACAAGATAAAAACATCAGCTTCCAATAAACTTACTGCACCCTTACAGGTACTAAGAACAAAATGATTTTAGGAAAGTAATTCCAAGAACAGCCTTCATTTAAAAATGTCAATTATATTCCTTTTCTTAGTAGCAACAACAGTGGTGGTGTCAGCAGCTGGTAAGGGTCCTTGTTTTATTGAGACCAAGGCCAAATTGTTAAGATTCAAAATTTCTCTATTTCTTTTTTTGTAGTACTGGGGATTGAGCCCAGGGACATTCTATTTCAAAGCCACACCCCCACCCTATTTTATTTATTTTGAAACAGAGTCTTGCTATGTTGATGAGAGTCTCACTACTTGTTGAGGCTGTCCTCAAACCTGTGATCCTTCTGTCTCAGCCTCCCAAGTATTAGGATTATAAGTGTGTATCACCATGCCCAGCTTATTTAATTCTAAAGTTACCTTGGAACACTATCAATTTTAATAGTTTTCTCAGAAAGATTTCATCTCACAGCAGGCATTTTAGTAAAAATAGTAAAATATATATTTATTATCACTTGTATATGTATCTGAAGGCATGCATAAACACATGCACATAGAATACAAAAAAATATGCATGCAGAATACATTTAGCTTTATTTTTAAACTTTTATAATATGTGACTTTTACAAGAATTATTTATGGATAAGTATAGTTTCATATATATATTTCTCATTGCTTTAATGTTTATATTATTTTGAATTACTTTTTTCTTTAACAAATTATGTTTTGAAAAATACTAACCTGAGCTGGGCACCCATCTGTTCATTTGGAACTGTGTCCATCTAGCTTAAGGTAACAATAAAAAATTTAACCCTATCTCTCCAGTTGATTTCCTTGAGTTTAATAAATGGGTTTTGGAGCTTCGGATGTCACTGAAAAATAAAAAAATTTTTTTTTAATCTTCTCCTGGGACTCCCAGGTCTTATTGACAAGTGTTGATTACTAAATAAGAAGGGAATTAGTTCTCTCTGAATTAACTGTTTTCTGAGAATGCTAAAAAATGACACCAATTCTGTTTACTTGTTTCTAGCAATTGAAAACAATGAAGTACTAGCAACAAGATGAGCAACAGGATTTAAAATAGTAAATAGATATAACCTCCCCAAAGAAACCAGATAGTATCCATTGAAGAAAAACAATAATTAGACTATCATACCTTCTTCTTAGAAGAGTTTGACTTAATAGGCATTTTTTTATTGACCTTCCTTACAGGATTACACTTTGCTGGGAGGATGACTCAAATCTTAGATATATTCATCCATGTCATCCAAAATAGCATCATTATCAGAGATAGGTTAGCTACAGAAGCAATAAATGCATAAAGAAAACATCCTCTATAAAGATGAAGAACAGTTGCATATTTACCTAATCTTGGTTCTGATTTTCGTGAAATTATTTAAGTTGCTACGATTTTACATTTGTCCTTGTAAACTAACTATTGCATGACAGAGCATAGGTATCTCACTGCATATATTTTAGGTTGTTTTGAAAGTTGTATTAACTCTTTAAAGACTCTAAAATTATAAAGGTATATTTAATTAATTTATATGTTGATGATAGCTTTCAGGTAATGTGTAAGATACCTAGACAGCTAACTTAAAAGAGAGAAACTGGCTCATTTTACACAAAGGTGCAGTAGAAGTTGGGAGAAAAAGGACAAAAGGAGAAATGTAAGAAAGAAGAAAGAAACATATATATGCTAAGATATAGGTCTTTACATATTCACAGTTTTCCATACTTAACATTATAAAGAAGTGATTATTTAAATGTAGGTGTTGATTTTCAATAACAGTTTCATAAGTTTAAAACTTTAACTTCTCTAAAACAAGAATATTCTGTCATCTAAGTTTGAGTGGAATATATGTCAGGCAGGATTTTTTTTTTATCTTATAATTTAAAATGGCCTAATCAAGCTGGATGTGGTGTCACATGCTATAATCCCAATACCTGGGAGGCTGAGGCAAGAGGAACAAAGGTTTAAGGACAACCTCAGCAATGTAGCAAGACCCTCAGCAATCTAGCAAAAACCCTCAGCTCAGAGGTAGAATACCTCATCATCCAAAATAACTAGAATAACAAAATAAAACGGTATGCTCAAAAATAAAGAACTTTTTGTTTTATAGAAATATGGTTTTTAACACATGGATCAAATGTTACTTTAAGTAATGTATAATGTTATAAAAGTAGAAAATTATTATGCTTGACTTCTTCTAGGTCCTGGGATTGTTCTGAAGACTGACATTCCAGGCTTGCAAATGACTGTTTCAGCCATGAGTGATTTGGAATGAATACTTGTTCTTATTCTACATTACCAATGGCATTTGATTTTTTAAATTTAATTATGTTTTGCATCAACTACAGCCTTGTATTCATATTCAGAAATGTCTATCCAGTGTGCTCTGTGTATTCAAGGAATGGTGCACCATAGAGTAAACTGTAGTATCCTGATCCTCAGAGGGAATAATGGTCTCGATGAGGCAAACCAATGAAAAAATTATAATGTTTAGGGAGCACTTTTGGAATATATAATCCTTTGGAAAAATAACTTTTTTAAATCTGAAATAGAAATGGTTACTTTGAAGAAAAATTTCAGTAATTTCATTTAATTATTTATTCTTCTTGATATAAAGTTTAAAATTTATGAGACTTCTAGATTTAAAAACCTACCTTATTTGTTATCCTCTTTATTTTGTTGATGTATTTATTATTTCTTTTCTAAAGACCTAAAAGATTCCCTTTCTTCCAGTCCTTTCTTCTTCTCATCTTTAATCTTTCAAATATGTGATCATTATGAATGTTAATAATAACAGAAAATTAGACAAATAAAGTACATATAGGAATAAAAACAAATTTTTAATGCAAAGTTATAAGATGCAGGATTTATACTGGTAATATAAAATATCGTTTGAATCAACACTTGTCAAGATAGTCTTTAGGAAAAGTGGAATGAGATGCGAACTGAGAAGGCAGGCTTTGGGACTGGAACGACTATTCCAAAAAATTTGAGCCTGTGAATCATTCCAGGTTCTACTGTATCTGTTAGAGATATTAAAATTCTACATATCTGTTGTTAGAAAGAATGCCGATTTGGATACTACTTAACCTTTAGCTTATCCCAGTTTTGTAGATTCATAAGTGTGGTACAATATCTTTTTAATTTTTTTTCTTTTAATTAATTGGGAATTAAACCCAGGGCCATTCTACCTCTGAGCTATACTCCAGCCATTTTAAAGTTTTTAAAATTTTTGTTCTAAGACAGGGTCTCACTAGGTTGCTTGAGAGTCTCCCTATTTTGCTGAGGCTGACCTCAGAACTGCAATCCTCCTGTCTCAACTTCCCAAGTACTGGGATTACAGGTTTGCACCACTATGCCTATTTCAATATCTTTTTATTTAAGCTCTCATATAGTTCAAGAATCTTATGAGTCATAAGACCAACTGTTCAAATACCTGTTTTAGTGCTCTGTTGCCTGCTGCATTGAATATGGTCTTGTATTCAGGACTTTTCTTCTTTCTATTCCTAGCCAGTTTGATCTCCATTGTTTTCATTTTTTGGCATTGCAGCATCAATTTTTTGACCTATAAAAGAATTGACTAGTCTCTTACTGCTTTGTGAAATGTACATTCCTGTATGGCTTCATTTCTCTTTTTAATCCCTTTACCTGGAGCACTGACTCCCTACTCTACCCTGTCTATTGAAACTCTGATATGATAATCCTTTGAATCACAGATCAAGCATCATTGCCTGTACAAAACCTTTCACAATATTGCAATCTACATTTTTCTTTGGATTTTTCTGGCATGACATTCTTATGACATAGTTCAAAATGTAATTTTTCATGAATTATTTCCCCTCTGCTGGCTTCAAATCCAGTTTCTTGTTTCCACTCAAAGTTTAAGTTCCTAGGTGAACAGCTGTAGTTTTACAAACTTGAGAATTTAAGGGTGGACAGACTAGGTTCATTTACCATAAACTTCTCCCTGATACAACACCTACTGGACAACATCCTATTCAAGATGCCCCTGTTGAAAACTTGTAGTACATAGGCACAAAATAGATGTTTAATGCATTTTTCCTTATGAATTATTGAGTACACTTCTTTAAAGTAACTGCTGAGCAACACATAGCTAATGCACCCACAGAATTTTACTGTGTTGGGACATTAGAGTTACATTGTTTTCTTTGTGAGGTAGGAGAAACTTCTCAAAGGCAATACAAACCTTGTTCCTTTAGTCTAGTACTGAACTACAAAGCCAGTTCTCTTCAGGGTACCTGTTAGGAAAGAGATTTCCCCATGTAGCTGTGCCTTCATTTCCAAGCATCTGCAGCTGCCCTGGGTGGTAGCTGTGCTTACAGGATGGGAGTGGGGATAAGGGCAGCTAAATTGTAAATGTTAATCTCAGAGCAGTGTGCCATGGGACACAATTATGTTTGTGTCATAAATTTCCAATGCATGACTTAGATTCCCATTGTTTTATATATCAGATGCTTCCATATCAAATTTCCTTAGACTATTTTGCATTTGTTCCATAACATAAATTTCATTTCATCCGTCTTAAGTTTTCTCCATCTCCGAGCACTATCTGTGTGTTATCAATAGATAGGCCAAAAAATGCCACTCTGGTAGACATTTCACAATGTCCAAAATGTCACAAACACTGAAAACCATCCCCGAAGGTGTGCAGGTGCATTGAATAGTGAGTGCAAATGCTCCAAGCAGCTCCAGATACCCAGCTGCGATTGGATTCACTTGAATATGATATAGGCCAGTGGTTTCTGGTGTCTGAATGCAGCCATGGCAATACATTCAGAAGCATTGTGCGGTGCAGGTGCACGCTAGAGGATTGGTACTTCAAAGCCGCCACGGTTTGACTATTTGATGGCGTTATAATAACTTCCTCTTCAAAATGTGCTTTCTGCCTATCAAAAGCAGATAGAATGGCATTTCACAACTAAAGTAAAATCTGGGAGACAAATTGGCAGTGCATTCGCTTAAAAATATGTATGTTTATTTCACAGTATTTTTTATTATGTAAACTACATTTGCAAATTCTTATTCCTTATGGCTGATAACTATGAAATAATTTAAGTTCATCACATCCTATATATAGTGGGCTTTTGTTGTTGTTGTTTTTTTTTTCATAAAATTGTTGCTGCGTGAACAAGCATCCTCATGAAATGAGTTTTGGTAACAAGATATATTTTTCTGTTACATTAAAATTAAAAGCAGCACAAGACATCTCATACCCATGTATCTGTGTATCGCTTATGATACCTGATTAGTAAAACAATATAGATCTTTGTGCTTAAGTGAGAAATACAAGGCAATAGAAGGAAGTTCATTTAGTTAAATAAGTGACTAATTCTCCCATGTCGGGTTTTCCTTACTCATCCTCTTCTTCCCTGCATAAAATATGAACTAAGCTTATTAAAAGCAATGTTAAAATAAAGCCAGCCAGCCATGTGATGGCTTGTAGGAAAAAAATAAACCTGCATGCAATACTCTTTATTTTTTGTTGACATAGGAAAAAATAGTTTTGAGATAACTTTGCTGTACTGCCTTTACAAATAATATTTAGAGTGAATTTTTTGCTCTTATAGTGAGATAGAGTAAAAACAGAAAGTTTATTTTGACTAATATTCTGATAAATGGAACACGGAATTTGTAAGTGGAAATAATTTGTGTGAAAATAAGTTGTTAAGGTACCATTTATGTGGAATGACTTGCCCTGTCATCATAACAAGTTTAAAGGTTTTAATGGATGGCAAGGAAGTGTAAGTGAATAATCAACAGAAAAAAAGAAAGAACTATTTATGTTAGAGAAGTGTCAGTTCACAGGGTGTTGCAAATTATGCCAACTCAGTGAAAGAAAAACCTACTTTATTAAAGGTTTGTTGGACTGTATCCTGACAAGATTTCTATTTTAACATTGATAGTTTTCTCTGACATGTTAGCATATATTTGGATAAATTGTAATTTGTGGTGCTCAGAGAGTTGCATGGGTACATTCACAAGAGCAATTTGTGTATGTGTGTGTGATGTGTGTGCATCTCTGCACACCAGAAGAAAAACATAAAGAAAATAAAATCAAGCTTTCATTACACTATTAAAAAGCTTCGGTATAAAACTGCTGCCCATGCAGGATATGGTGTTGCATGCCTATAATCCCAGTATTTAGGATGCTGAGACAGGAGGATCGCAGGTTTGAAGCCAGTCTCAAAAACTTCGTGAGACTGTCAACAACTTTAAAAGACCCTGTTTCCAAATAAAAAATAAAATTGGGCTGAAAGTATATGTTTAAGGTAGAATGCTCCTGGGTTCAATCTCCAGTAACACACAAATACATACATACACACACACATACACACACACACACACACACACACACACACACACACCCCAAAACCAAAAACATCACTGCTCATGAACTGTCAGTCAAAGGTCTTGGCTTTGATAGATTGCAGAAAGATAGAGAATCTGTGATGGGTACTTGGCTTTGATGCTGTAGAATAAATACAGAGCCCTTGTGGCAGCCATAAATAGAGATGGGTGCCTATTCTGCTTTTCCAGACAGCTAATTAGGTGTTATGAAAGCTTACATTGGTGAAAGAAAATAAATTAGAAATTAAAAAAATGAGAACAAATAAAAAAAATGAACTTCCATTTATGGAGTTTTCTACCTGGAAACAACTCTAATTTTAAGATGCTATTAGAAACTGTATCAAGTGTTGAAGTCATAGAAGAGCATGATTCCTATTTAAAGCTGTTTACAAAGCAGAAATAAAACCATTTTGTTGACAGAAAGCTAGAAAGCACAGAAAACTCTCTTTTTAGTGTGTCTCCTACAGCCACAGCACTTTAGAGCTTCCCCATCGATGCCTCGATTTATGGATTTGGGTTTCAAATTTTTATGACACAGATATTTATCTCTGCAGTATAAAAAATAAATCAGAGGCAGATACCAGATGCATACATGGAACTCTTATGCTGAAAACTATATGCATATTTTTAGATGTACAAACATGTGAGCTCCTCAGGCAGCAGGTAAATTTCAAACTAAAGGGGAGGAAATCCTTTTATGTTCTTGAACATTTCCCTAAGTGGTAACCAATTAGTTGCCAAGTATTTCTCCTTGGGGGTGCTGTATAGTGCTTTGAAGACAGGGAAAATAAGTTTGAACTTCTGATTTGTGATAAATTCTTGCCCAAAAGCAAGACAGAAAAAGAATAAAGAGGTTGATTTGCTCTGAAGTGAGAAAAATTTTGGTAGTGCCTTGACAGCTTCTTTTGTAGTGGACACCACAGCATCATAACACACAAAGGTTTTCCCCTGAGTTTTACAAAATACCTTTGTTAGACGAGGCCTACTTAATCGTTGGAAATTCTGATTTAGTAACATTTTGACTTAAAAATAATCTTACGTGTGGCAATTGTTTGAATGTTGCACTTACTATTGAAGTGGCTATTGCTTTTAATGATTACGGTGGCATTATAAAATTAAAATTACAGTGTAAAAATTAAATTATTGTAACCTTTACAGAAGACTGCTAAAATCCAGTAATTTTAGTGCCAATAACTTGGTGTTTTAATTGTATATAATTCTGAAGTCAGAAGTAGTGAAGTTGTTAATCTAGTCATTGATTTCACCCTCATGATTGTAAGGAAGATTAAAATGTTATCTGTTGTTTTTTTAAATTCAAAAATAGTATATATATGAGTACATTTATATGTAATAATTGTGCTACTATGTAAATATATTTTATTAGATATGTTATTTTATTTATGTTATCTCAAATCATGAATATAGAACTTATGGCAATTACTAATACTTAATATTCAGGAATTCATTGGTTATGAATTTTAGATTTTTCAAAAAATTTTGGACAGTGTCTTGAAGAAAGTTCAATTTTATCACATACATACAAATCAAGACCTGTAAATTTCTGTTTATATGTCAGTGGGGTTGTGTTTCGGCTTAAAAGCAACAACTACAGTCATTGTCTAGTTATATGAGGCATCTGCTATCTTTTGCAGAAATGTAAATTAAGACGCAACTTAAGGTTATTGCATAGATACTTCCCTCTTAGAGCATATGTTAGAGTCACATGTGGCAGTAGTAGGAGTATAGAAAATGATTAATTTTAATACTGGACAATTATTTAAGGCTATTTGAGTCACGTGGTACTTTGAGGAATCACACCTTTAAAAGGTTAGACACTGTAAACTTTCCCTACAGACAGAACTGCCCAGAGCTCCATCTGTTGGACTTCAGGATTGCTTTTTCTTTGCAATGTAAGCATGGTTAGTTCTCAGTTTCTTCTCATCTAAATACCATTTGTTTTATACCATCTTTCATGGCAAGGTGTATGTTCTGTGAAAGGGTGACTGTTGTATTGAAGAAGGGATGAAAATAAAGGCAAATAATTCCTTGGTAATCTCTGATTAGACCAAAAGAAAAAAAAATAGCTATTAGCTCAATTATTTTGTATTTCTTCTGTCCAGTGTCTTTAAACTTGTTTTCTGATATAAATGCCAAATTTATTCAAATAGTGGCTATCTAGATGATTTGCTTTTTTTTTTTTTTCATTTCTGTAGTTTATAATTTCACTTAACTGTCTAGGATCCATTTTCTCTAAGGTAAAGGGAGCAGTTTGATTTTCAATATTTATTGCTGTAGGGCTAGAGAAAGTACTCCACACTATTGTTCTTTATTACATATATTAAGCTTATAAAAAGGCATTAAAATATAATAGAAAATGCATGTGATAAAAATCTTCCTAATATACCTTATCTTGTCTTGAATGCCTGCTTCTTTTTTTTTTTTAATCATCCCTCTGACCCTCTTCAATTTTCCTTTCATCTCTCTCCTTGGTCTCCCTTCTTTTCTTCCTTCATCCTTTTCTCCTTTCCCCCTCCAAGCCTCCCTTCTTCTTTCCCTCTTTCTTCCTTTTCTTTCTCCCTTCTTCTCTCTCTCCTTGCTTTTGCATTCCTTCTCTTTTTTCTTTCTTCCTTTTTACCTTTTAGACTAATTATTTGTGTGTGTCTAGCTAGTCATTTGTTGCAGATTACCTATGTCTCTTTCTTGTACCTGTTCATCTATTTGTGTTTTTTTCAGAAATGATTTCACACTCTCATAAATTCTAACTTGACCCTTAGCACTTATACTTCACTTGGTGCTCATAGTTTCTGCCGTTTATACAAAAGGGTCTGTTCGATTTTCTTCGCTGCCTGTGAACTGCTGGCATCAAACTTACGGTCTAATCACAAGGTGAACAGCTTGTAATGTATCATAATCAATACTCAAAATTTGCTCCCCTGGATGTTGACATAAAGGAGCCAAGTAAAAAGCTGCAGAGTTTCAGCAGTGAAGTACCAAACAATCATTTTTTGTTGGTGGTTTCAAATTCAAGGTCGATTTACACTTTCTTACATCTGCATTAGTCTATCACTTTCTCTCTCTTCTTAAATTTTTATTGAATTCATTCAGCACTGGCTATCCAATAGCTGAAATGGAAGGCCAGTCAATAGTGGAATATAAAACTGTTGGCACCTTTCAAAGAGAATGTACTGGCTGTAAATAATTTTTTTTTTTTTTTGCAGTACTAGGGATTGAACTCAGGGGCATTCTACCTCCGAGCTACATCCCCAGCCCTATTTTTTATTCTTTATTTTGAAACAGGGTCTCACTAAGTTGCGGAGTGCCTCACTAGGTAGCTGAGGCTGGCCGTGAACCTGCATCCTCCGGTCTCAGCCTTCCAAATGCTGGGATTGCAAGCGTGCGCCACCACGCCCAGCTCTGTAAATAAATTTAAGGAAAAAAAAAATCACAACACTGAAAGACACAAAAGTATTAACAAGATAAATAGATTATAAACTTTTCTGTTGTCTTTTTGAAGGAGAAAATTAGTTGAATGAAATATTATTGTTCCTAATGCTTACTGACAGATATAGAAAGAGGCACTATGTGATTCCCATTCAGTGTAGGTAAAGAAAAGAGCTGATATTGATTTTTTCTTATATCTGTTTGTTTTTTAATCACAGCTCTAATTTTAATACAAAGAAGACTTACCAGGGTGTAATGTGCCTGGCTTTCTCTGAAGCTATTCATGTTTTTCTAACTTGCTTTCCAGTCATAGCTGGTATATGAGTCTATGGGCGTGTATTTTGGTTTGAGACCACTCTGCAGCATTCTTGCCTGCCTTATATCATAAACAATGAATATTTCATTCTACCCTAAGATTTTCTTTTCAATGAAAGAATTAAAATAGACATAAGCTACATAAATTCTTTGTTAACATTTCACAAGTGTGAATGACACATGCTATGAAGTACCATCATATTTTTGTCAAGACATCATTTTGATTCTTTCTAAAAAATTATTCTCATAGGAAATTATTTTATTGCTAAAACTTTTTAAGATCAAAAAGATTGCAGGAGCCGGGCGTGGTGGTGCACGCTTGTAATCCCAGCATTCGGGAAGCTGAGAATGGAGGATCCGGGATCGAGGCCAGCCTCAGCTACCTAGTGAGGCACTCCGCAACTTAGTGAGACTTGGTTTCAAAATAAAGAATAAAAAATAGGGCTGGGGGTATAGCTCGGAGGTAGAGTGCCCCTGAGTTCAATCTCGAGTACTGCAAAAAAAAAAAAAAAAAAAAAAAAAAAAGATTGCGGGTTCATTGGTGTTTTTGATGAAGAATTATTTATGGTTTTTAAGTATAAACTCATATTTCATACAGGACTCTGAAGAGTAACAGTGCAAATTTTAGCAATGCTATACTATTTTTTGTTTTCTATTTCAAATCTTTTATGCACACTTTTTTTCCTTGTGCAGGATGCTATAAATTTGTAGGTATAATGTAGCATCAATTAAAAGGCAATCCTCAAGGCTCCTAAATGCATAGGGAATTATATTCCCACCACATGGAGGTAAATTGTAAATATCCTCTCCTGAAAGTAAAAGTTCCTGGTTTAAAAGGGATCATTAAAACAGGATGAAAATGATGATTTGTCAAGGAAAGGAACTGGGATAATATACTTAAACACTTGGGATAAAATATTGGGGGCAATGGCAATATGAAGCTGTTGTCATAAGGGAGGAAGTTTCCTTCATATTTCCTTGTTTGGTATTTTTAAAATAGGAATCATTAAAGAATACTTTATATAGATCATCCATATGTCTATTAGCAAAGAAGCAAAAATTTTCACAGAAAACACTATTGTTTAAAATAGGAAATCACGATTTGTCATTTATTCTGAAATGTACTTGTTGAATAAATCCATTTTCACCTACTTACACAGAAAACAAAAAGTCGAAGTGAGGAAAACTGATTACATGATCCATACACATATCTACTAAAACAGGAATGCACACTTTTAGACAAGCTCATTCATAATACATTGTGATAGAAAATTCTATTTGCCACTCTCAGTAAGAAAAGTAGGCTTTGAAAAGAAATCTTTTATTTCATGACTGTCACCAAAATAACAATTACAAGTAAAATAGGGATAAGACCTTTCTTTAAAAAGCAGCTTAGGACTTGTTATGGAAGTTTGCAATCCAGTACTTGCCCTGCTATTTGATTTGAAAAATTAATCCCGATAATCCTTTTTGAAGTTCTCTGTTTCCAGGATGGGTTCTACAGAACAAAGGCTAACAGATATCCCCAGGACATTAGATTACTGTGATGCTTTATTCTACTGAGAATGATTCTCCAATGGCCACTTTTTACTTCTTCCCAGGCTATGGGAATTCGTTAATATCTAGAGAATAGCCTTAAATAAAGCCATTGTCTCAACCAGCAGGTTTATGCAACCATCCTGAAATGTTTTAATTATTGTTTTCTTTTCCTTTTTAATTAAGAGACCAGAGGTCAAGCAAGCCCACTGAAAGCTGATCACAGCCTCTGTAGAAATTTAAAAGAAACCCTAATGATCAGAGTTTGCTGTTTTCTCTTTTGTTTTGCAGAACCAGAAGAGTGTGTTAATTGCACAGATGAATGCCGAGTGCTTGGTCATTCTGACAGGTGTTGGATGCCACAGTTCCCTGCAGCCAATCAAGCTGAAAATGCAGATTACCGCACAAATCTCTTTGTACCCACAGTTGAAGCTAATGTTGAGACTGAGACTTACGAAACTGTGAATCCCACTGGGAAAAAGACTTTTTGTACATTTGGAAAAGACAAGCGAGAGCACACTATTCTCATTGCCAATGTGAAACCTTATTTAAAAGCCAAACGTGCCCTGAGCCCTCTCCTCCAAGAGGTGCCCTCAGCATCAAGCAGCCCGACCAAGGCCTGCGTGGAGCCTTGCACCTCAACCAAAGGCTCCCTAGATGGCTGTGAAGCAAAAGCAGGAGCCCTGGCTGAAGCGAGCAGCCAGTACCTGTCACCCAGTAAGCAATCAAGAGACCCTCCCTTCATGGCTTCGGAGCAGATGGCAAGGGTCTTCGCAGATGTGCATTCCAGAGCAAGCCGTGATTCCAGTGAGATGGGGGCCGTTCTGGAGCAGCTGGACCACCCCACCAGGGATCTGGGCAGAGAGTCCGTGGATGCAGAGGAAGTTGTGAGAGAAATTGATAAGCTGTTGCAGGACTGCCGGGGCAGTGACCCCGTGGCTGTGAGAAAGTAAGCAGGAGAAGAGAGAGAAAAAAGGCATTGGTATTTTCTTGTCTCTTCTGTTGAGTTCTGAATGATCACTCCTGACGACAACCCATTTCACAGGGACAAAGAAAGACCAATGCTGCTTTCCGGCTTATAGTGAACGTCTGAAGTGCCCACAAGTATGTTCTTTTCACTGCTGTTTCTTTTTCAGAGATAACAATGGTTTCATTTTGACCAAACTTATATTAGGACAGAATTAATGATGCTTAAGGAGAAAAGAGAGACAGAGAAAGAAGAAAATGGAGAGAAGAAAAAGGAAAAAAGAGAGATGAGTTACCTTTTGACAATCCGTTAGGAAGGTATGCAGTGTGCATTGAAGTATTTCTGATCACTTGAAGACTGTCTTCTGTGATTTATGCTGACGTAACTGTTTACCTATAAACCCCATACAAAGCAGGGTCATCATCTGTACTCTGTGGTGGATTTCTAGCGGTCATCACAGGCTTCTACTGAAAGTCCCCAAAAGACCTTGCAGTAGTCCAAGCTACACCAAACATTAACACATATTTGTGGTAAACATTTCTGTATAAAGTTACCTGCCACACATATAAACACAAAGAACATTCCATATCATTAGTCAGAAACAAACAGAAAAAACAAGAAAAAAAAAAAAAAAAAAAAAAACTTGGTCATTTGTAAGACACCTCATGTCGTATAAAAGTTAAATGTAAAAAAGATATAGTCCATTTTGTCCTGCACACACGTAGACTAATTCACATCATTAAAGGAGATGAAAATTTAAAGATTTAAAATGCCTATTTAGCATTTTAGTGTCCAACAAAGATATCAGTAAGGAGCAAAGGAGTTTGTTTTAAATTTGACATCTTAGAAAGGTTCTGAAAATAGTTACCATTAGGTGGTAATATTTGGAGAAAACATACATAAAATGTTTTATCCGTTTGTGGACACTAAAATAGCTCAGGAAAGTGAAAATGTCTTAGACATACACAAATCACATGACCATTTAAATGTGCAAATGTAAGAAGATTCAATGTGTTTACATCAAATGACATATTTTTATTGATTTATTGCAGATTCCGTGCATATGAGCCAAATTGTTGAGTGTATAAGAGCTATATTGTGTATTTTATTAAATTAATATATAGTTGTGTTGCAAAAATATTTGGGCTTATATTGTAAATGGCAAGTGTTGCCTCGGTAGCTGTCGAACTCTATGAGTTTTGTTTTTTTCCTGCTTCCTTTTCCCCGTGGAGTGTGGGAAGCAGTGCCTCAGAGCAAAGTCTCTTGTTTAATGTATAGTCTACCAAGTACTACAGTACATAATCTGTTCAAAATGTGTTTGAGTGAGCTGATGGAGCTAACTGAAAGGTCAAAAAGTACATCCGTCAGTCATGGTTATGTGCAAGTCCTTGTGGAAGCTTTTATTAAAGTCATGCTAAATCACAAGAATTACATTTGTACCAATACCTGAAACTCTTTCATGTTGTTTTAAATAGCATAAAGCTTCTGCCTATGTAGATATCATAACACTGGTTGGTTCTCAAAAGTATCTTAAGTGGTTCAGATGTGTGTTCCCATTATATTTCAAAAACATGAAATATGCTTTAATGCATGTGTGGTACCAGCACTGGTTACTTGCATTGTGTAGTGTTTTTCAGGAGGTCTGGATCTTAACAGAACCTTTTCTCTTTGTCTCAGTGCTCCTCTGCCTCTTTTTATTGGTGTCCTTTGAGAACAATACACCTTCTATTTCATCATTCGGTTGCACCTTTTCTTGTGACATTTAGCAAATTTCAAACTTACTTCCATATGAGGCTAAGAAACCTCTAATTTCAGGAATTGGGAAAAATAAAATTAGAACTTGCAGAAGTAGTAGCAGATGGAAAAATGCCTTGATTGACATTTTCCTTCAGCATTTAAATTTTTTTTTTTTTTTTTTTTTTTTTTTTTTTTTTGCATTTTACAGCTTCATGGCAAACAGTTTTGAGCCCATACCTTAGAAAATGTGGTGCTGAGTTAAATAAAGGCTGTTTGTGCGCTGGAGCAGAAAAATGCATTATTTGCAAACTGGTGGAGAATTCCGTGCCTTCTTTTCTGGTCACCAAGCCAGTGTGGAAACAGCATAAATGTCATAAAATCCTTATATTAAAAACAAACGCAAAAGCGAAAGCAAACATTGAACTAAATTAAGTTTTTGTAATCTTAAACCTCCAAAAATTCTAATGAAATTATTTCTATCAGATGATATCAAGATTTTAGACTGTACCTCGTTTGGAAAATTGCTTTGGGAGGGAAGAATGGACAACTCCCATCAGCCTTATTCTCTGGAGAACTGTATTCGGTTCCTAGTAACAGCCTTTCCAAAGCTCTACTCTTGGTTTTTATTATTCGTCAATGTTTAAATTTAGAAAAGAAGGGATCTTGTACATGTGAAACCTAATTGACTCTCTATATTTTGGACAATTTATGTATCTGAAATGTATTGTCTCTGTTACATGATGTTATTTTTGCCAGGAGACTACAGGTGGGTTTAACTTGACAGTTGAAATTTGATGGAACACCGATTTCCATTTAGTCTTACCAAGTGTTGCCGCTCTCTTACTATACAGATAACTACTTAGTCAAATCTAAAGTGGTATGTAATAAAATCAACAGAGAGAGTAGGGTTTATTTTGAAAACATTATTAAAGCTAAGTAACCAGTTGTTCAATTTATTATATGTGTCTAAAGACATTAAAGCACCATAAGATTTGAAGAATTGGTTGTGCCAATGTGTGAGGGATTTACCTCTAGGCTCTCTGTCACCAGTGATTTACTAGTGTTAGTTGTTTAACACATTATCTGTATTTAGTAGTGATTATTTATTTACAAGTTGGTGGTAATTCAGTAGTCAGGACTCTAAGCTTTTATAGTTGATTGAAACTTGGTGTTATTCATTTCCCTGGCAACTGCCTTTAACACAGAGCTCTGGTGCTTGGCTTCCAAGGAAGCCTATGAGATGCCAAAATCACACCTTTGGGGAGCAATTGCTCTAATGGGTGATACATAATCATTGAGAATGAAGGGGTTTCAGCATAATTTAAACTATAGAAAAAGTCTTAATTTGCATATTTCAAATACTAGCCTCTTACAAAAAACAAAGAAACAGACAAACAAAAACACTTTTAAAAAAATGTTACTATTTTGTCTTTTAGTTCCTTGAATAACTGAAGTCAAGCACAGAAACAGAATCAGTTTATGGGAATTTTAGTTAAACACAAAGTTCTAAAACTTGCTTACTGATGGACTAAAAAGAAAAACTAAGTAACAAAAGTTTTTTTTTATCAGATGTTAATGATGAAAAGTCTTTTTATCAAAGTAAAAATTAGTAAGAATCAGTGTTAGTTATATCTATACCAAAGTAAACATTAAAGAGACATCATGTAGTTTCAAAGGATGCATCACATCACGTTGTTTCTTAACCTGACATACTTAACCTTATTGCAGGCAACATGCAGAATTTGGCTCTCTATTCCATAAACGAATTGTTAGGAAATTGACCTGTTTTGTTTTCTCAAATTAGCTAAGATCTTGCAAAACATGCTTTCCTTTTAAAGGATCTAGGCACTGCTCAATTTGAAAAAAAAAAATGGCACCATTAAAAAAAAAAAAGTCATTTAGTAATAGAGTAGTATGCTTTATTAGAACCAGGTTAAAAGCTGTTTGTTGTCTAATGGAGTAGAAGTTGCTGAGGTCAACAAATAGACTAAGGTCTGGCATAATATATGCCCACTCATTATTGTCTAATTATATTCTTTGACAGCAGACAGCATTTATCAGAGCATTAATTCAAATGAGAATTTTGGCTATCAAGATGTGTTGATTCGGAACATAATTGAATGAGACCTGATTAAAGTCTGACTTTCCTGGCCCCAGTGTTTTGCAGGTTAGCTATTCCCATTTATCAGCCCCATCACTTCATAAGGTTCCTAGCTGCACCAAGTGATTGGTGAACAAGGACAACAACACAACAAAAGCAGCATACTTTGTCTGGATTTATCTCAACACTATTGTTTAATGGCTGTGTTTAATGTGACCTATCTGGAACATGAGGACTCCGAATAAAAAGCTATTACTAATAGTCGTGTTGCCTTCTTCCCTCAAATTCATTAACACAGAAGTGATATATCGCATACTGCATACCACAAGGACTCTGACTGTAATTGTTTTGGAAAAGCAAATGTGCTCTCACAACTGTTTTTGCTTATTATCTGTTTGTCAGTAAAATGAGTTTATTTTAATTTACTTAACAATAATACTGCTAGTTTCTCAGTAGGAATGGATTAACAATCTTTCAGATATCTTTGTAAGTTGGCTAGTCAAATAATTACCATGGAGTTATAGCCTAATAATTCTTATAGCTTTTAGTATTTACAATTAGTCTAATAATAGTTTGGTACAAGATCATGAAAGGATTCGAGAGAAGTCAGTTTATAAACCTTCTGATGAGCTTGTGATGAAAGCATATATTTATAAAATGGAATTTGAAGTAGACATATGCACATGTTGAATTCAACAAGCACATGTTGAATTCCTACTGAGGGTTTACATTGGGCTAGTATGCCTGGTAGTACAGTTAACAAGACCTGGTGCCTGAGTTACAATCTGGTGGGAGGAACAATTAGGTAAATTCTAATATGCATTACACTTTATATATTGAATATGAGTGTTCACATTTTCTGTCAGTTAGTCCACACATCCTGTATTTCTACTATCTCAATTTCAGTAGATGACATCTTCTAAATTCCAAAACAACATTATATTCTGCCTATATATATATATATATATATATATATATATATATATATATATTTTTTTTTTTTTTTTTTTTTTTTTTTGCAGTACTGGGGATTGAAATCAGGGGCATTCTACCTCTGAGCTACACCCCCAGTCCTATTTTTTATTCTTTATTTTGAAACAGGGTCTCACTAAGTTGCAGAGTGCCTCGCTAGGCAGCTGAGGCTGGCCTCGAGGATGCTTCCATCTCAGCCTCCCAAATGCTGGGATTACAAGCATGCGCCACCACGCCCGGCTTGCCTACTTATATTCTTAAAATTAAACTCTTTTGTGACTGCAGAGGTCTGTCAAGAAGTCATAGCTTTTCCACATTTAAGAAGATCTCTATTGGTTGGATTCATGGTATAAAAAAAGTAATTTGCTTGTACATTACTTTATTCATTTGCTGGTCATCTCTCTCAAGGAACAGTATGTAGGTCCCAGTTTTTGTAGGATTCTAAGGTACACAGAACAAAGCCAATTGCATTTTGCTCTCAGATTACTTATAGTTTATGCTTTGGTTATTTATACTAACATAGGACTTAACCTTTCCTTACCTTTGACACCATTACCTTTTCATACTGCAAATAACCGCACTCTTAAGAATAGAAAGACCCATATGGCTACTAGGCTATTAACTGCTTTAATGTGTGAGGGTAGTGGTGCTGGGCTATTTATGAAAGACCTGGACCTTCTGACCAGAGTTGAGGGAACACAGAGTCATTTGAATGAAGAGCCTTATCTGACCAGGCCACAGCTAGGAGCAAAGCACATGCAGAACATATATTACAGTCTTACTCCATGTCAGTAAAATGTTTATGTCCCCCAAATAGTGTAGATATGCCCACAAGGTATAATTTTTTTGACAATTATTTGTAGAATATGAAGAAAAAATGTTATTAAGGTCACTGTAGCATCAATGTGACACAAAGACATTCAACAGCCTGTTAATGGAGCATCTGCAGAAATGTTTTTTGGTGATGGATGCACAAAATTGTGCATCAAACAGGTTGATTTATTGCTCACTAGCTCAAAATAGATTCTCTTTTTTGTCTTATGAAAGGGACATTTCCCTTGAAAAGGAACAATTTATTTGTTCCACTCCCTTTTCCATATGCTCATTAAGTTATTTATGACATTCTAAAAGACTAAATTTTGATTCTGACATGTCTAAAAATCTAATTGTGAGCCGGGCGTGGTGGCGCACGCCTGTAATCCCAGCATTCGGGAGGCTGAGACCGGAGGATCCAGGTTTGCGGCCAGCCTCAGCTACCTAGTGAGGCACTCCGCAACTTAGTGAGACTCGGTTTCAAAATAAAGAATAAAAAATAGGGCTGAGGGTATAGCTCGGAGGTAGAATGCCCCTGAGTTCAATCTCCAGTACCGCCAAAAAAAAAAAAAAAAATCTAATTGTGCAAGTTTACATAACTCAAATTGTTTCATCATTTTTTTAAATTGTAAGAAAAATAAAAATAAAACCAAATTTCAAACCTTTTCTTATTCACATTAAATAGTCATATTTTGTTTAAAAAATTGCATTCAGGGTAGGTTTCTATGAAAATGGTTCTTATTTCCCTAAGTGTTTACAATGACATTTTGGCCAAGTAGCAGAATAATTCCACAAACCTAAATTAATATAAATAAACTCTGGTTATAGAAAAATTTACAATTCACAGAGTTCTTTCACAAGTTTACAAGGCATTACAGACTTAAAAGACTCCAGAGCTCAAAAAGATAATTTAGCCTATCTAGGAGCACCTAGTTTAGGAAGCCTTCTTCCAGTCAGACTTTAACTCAATGTCTAATTCTGCAGTTTGTTCTCCATTTGCTGCATTCTGCAGTGATGACATATTTAATGTCATCATCTTCATTCATCATCTGAAAACAATTTATTTTATTTTATTTTTTTGCAGTACTGGGGATGGGACCCAGGGGCATTCTACCTCTAAGCTACACCCCCAGCCCTATTTTTTATTCTTTAATTGAAACCAGGGTCTCACTAAGTTGTAGAGGGCCTCAATAAGTAGCTGAGGCTGGCTGAGAACCTGCGATCCTCCAGTCTCAGCCTCCCAAGTACTGGGATTACAAGCATGTGCCACCACACCCGGCTCTGAAAACGTTTTTTTTTTAAATCATGCCACTAATATGATTTCTTTTTTTGAGTTGAAAGTAATGTAGTATCTTTAGTTTGTGCCTATGAGACAGGAGGATCGCGGGTTTGCAGCTAGCCTCAGCAAATTAGTGAGGCCCTCCGCAACTTAATGAGACCCTGTTTCAAAATAAAGAATAAAAAATAGGGCTGGGGGTATAGCTCAGAGGTAGAATGTCCCTGGGTTCAATCCCCAGTACCACAAAAAATCTAACACCACCAACAACAAAAAAAGAAAAAAAGTAAAAAAATAAAAAAAAAAAACAGAGAAAAGGACTTGTAGTCTCCACGAAAATAGAAAGAACTACAAGGTCTTAAGGTTGCCCTCATGTTTTCATTGCCACCTTTAGAAATATTTCACATATTATGGTATTATGTCTAAAAACTACTTAGAACATCAGAATTTTCCTATGAACTTGTATCACCAGAGGCAAATCATGCAGATTTTCTTGAATTTGTTTTGGTCATAAAATTTTGCATATGCTAAATTAATAGGATTATTAATTGGCTTTTTGGAAATTATTATGTAAATTCTATTTATATTAAGTATAGTAAATATTATGCATGTGGAACAATATATACATATAAAAGTATGAGAGTCTAATAATTTTAAAAGCCACTATCACAAAATAAAATGGAGTAGGAATTTAAGTGATAGTGATGTGGCTAAAGGATGAATAACACATTTTTACAATTCTGATTGGATAAATATTACATTGTCTTCTTCAGTAATTAGATGAAAAGAAAAGTTTGTGATTGCTACCAAAGTCATTTTGGGGGGTGGGTGGTCAATCAAAAGTGAAGTTGGTCTGATTCAGTCTGAATAAAATTCTACCTTACTAATTTAATATCTCTCCCCCAAACTCACAGAAACTAATCTTACTCTCAAGAAAACCAGTATTAGATTGTAATATCCCTTTAACACTGATTAATTCGTTTATATCTTGGAAATCAAAATTAAAATATTTGAGATGTGATATTAATTCATTTTGTTAACCTAAATATCCCAGTACTACTTTAACAGTCTTAAATCATATTTTGATATTATTCTCCCTTACTATTACAGATTGAAAACCATCTTAAATCTAATAATTTAGTTTGAGATAAGAGTTTTGAACTTTTATTTTGTTCTTTTCCTTAAAAAAATCTGATTTCTACCTATAACTCTTTGTTTATATTATTAAGTATCCTATAATGTTTTTACTATCTCTTATGTGATTATTCTATTTTCATTCTTCATTCCATACTTTCTTTCAGTATTAACTAAATATGTTATTTTTCTTGTCTATTTATTAAAATAACCTGTATGCTATAGATTAATTACAGAGCTAGTGAGGACTTATCTGATAATTACATTAGGTGGAGAATTTACAAGCTATTTTTATTGTTAGTAAAAATCAACAAGTTTTTAGATGTAACCTTCATGGAGAATCAAGATTGCCAAAATGTATAATGATTTGAAACTGGAGGTATATGTAGTGAAAATATGCTAGGATGATGGATTTAGAAAAAAATCTTTATGTAGGAGTGCTTCACTACTTCATTCAAAGATGGAATAAATGATTAGAAAATGACTCATCTTACTATATTATCGCCGATTCCTATGTATTAAGGAGTTCTCAGTTTAAGATCTCATTATGTTAAATGTTTGGTTTTGATTGAAGATAAGAAAAGATAGATCCTCTGAAATTGTTATGTGCCGATAACTTCTCAACTTGCATTTCTCCTTAAATTCCCAAACATTCAAATATATGTACTTTGTTTTCTTTTTCATTTTATACTACAACTTTTTTTTTTTTTTCAGTAGTAGTGATTCTACCAAGGCATTCTACCTCTGAGCTACACCCTCAGTCCTATTTAATTTTTAATACGTAAACAGGATCTCATTAAGTTGTTTAGGGCCTCACTAAGTTGCTGAGGCTGGCCTTGAATCTGCAATCCTCCTGCCTCAGCCTTCCAAGTACTGAGATTTTAGGCATGCACTACCATGCCCAGTTTACAAAAAAAAAAATTATTTTCTGTTCATAATCCAGAGAAGGAAAGGAAATAAATGGATGGGCCAAATGTGGCTTTTCTAGTGCCATTGTGTCACAGACTGTGGCATCCCAAATCAATTCAAGATTAATCTGTGGATTAAGTATTGTGTATTTTGACACAATGAGGCATACAGATATTAACAATAAGTAGCTTCTGCCTCTATATAATATATAGAGAGGGAGATATACTGGGAAATGAAGATATTTTTAAATGCAATTTGTAGTTTGTACTATGAGAAAAATGAAAGTTGCAGCGGGTAGACCAAAAAATGTGTGTGTGTGTGTGTGTGTGTGTGTGTGTGTGTGTGTGTGTGTGAGAGAGAGAGAGAGAGAGAGAGAGAGAGTAGCATTCCAATTGAACATTTAAGCATTTAAGGTGGGGAGTATTTGGGCAGCAAGAGCTGTACGGGGAATACATTCTGGAGAAAGAGAGAGGCAGTATAGTTTATTATTAGAAAGATAGTGTTGGAAAGATGAGTTAAATCAAGTGGGGGGATGTACAGAATAGATAGATTAGGAGATGTTACATTAATGTCTATCTTAAAAAAGAAGAGACTCAAAGACACCTGCATTGGCCTCCCTAGCTTGGAGAGCTCTGCAGAAGACTTGCCAAGCTGAATGTGAATTCAGGAAAACAACACTGGGACAGCTTGCTGCTGCCTGGTGATCCATTCTTTATAACATGCTGCCTAATAGCACCTTGTTCTTGGGTCAGGTCCAACTACCTAGCAGCAATGCCAACTTTGCTGAATCTCTAAATTCTCAGCTTCAAGCCATCAGCAGAGTATTTATGTGTATGTTTCCAACTTCCCAGAAATAATTCTTCCTTTGAAATCTGTAATCATGTTTGAAGCTTTGGGAGGCAAAGAGACAAGACAAAGGTAAAAAACAAGTTTGGATGATTTCCTTGCCTGGAATAGCAGCTTTTTAATATTCCTGGATTCTTTAAGCATCTCCTGGAATCTGCTGTGTAAATTCTGTTAGGTAGAATAATTCCACTCCTAAGAATTGTTTGTAGCCAAAGTCCCAGGATCCTCAGGCTGTCAGAGTTGTCCTGTCTTACTGTTTCCATAATATTCTATGGATACAAGATCTTATAATTATTATTTAGGCACTACAATAGGGAATAGTGATCACAAATTAGTTACCAACTCGGCAGTTCTGCACCTCCCACCCCGGGGATATTTGGGATATTTGGTAGTATCTATAGATAGTTTTTTTGTTGTTGTTAAGAAATTGGGATAGGTAATTTTGTTTGTTAAGAAATTGGGATAGGTAGGTATTCACTTTACTGCCATGTAGTAGGTAGTAGCTAAGAGTGTTACCAAACATCCTACAGTACACTTGACAGCCACCACAGCAAGGACTTATTCTGTCAAAAGTGTCAATAATAAGCTGGGAGTGGTGACATTTGCCTTTTAAAATAATAAGTACCTAGGTAAATAAATAGGTCTGGTGGTGTAGCTCAGTGACAGATCCTACCTGGGTTTAATTCCCAATTACACACACGAACAAATACACATACACACACACACACACACACACACACACACACACACACACACACACACACAAAGTGCCAATTAAGTCCAGGGGTGAATTACACTAAGATTTGGATATTTGGAGTTGAATATTGACATGTTTTCTTCTATAGTCTAGCGAGCAATCTGGGAATTCTAAATTCCTTAGCATTAAGGACTTCTCTCTAATGTCTTATGGGTGTATTCTTCTCTGGTGCTCAGCAGGACCAATATCTTACTGCAGCTGAGAGTATTATTGGTACCAATAACACATATATTGGAAGAATCTCCGCAGAATGAAAGGAAGGCTGCAGCTTGGAAAGAACTGTTTTCTCTACTTCTGCTGAAGGGTCTAAAGCTGAATCTGTAAAGAAGGTCATGCACAACAGAATTCCCCAGGAATTCCCAACAGGAGGCAAAAGCATGTGTCCCTGGGACTCTCTCAGGAATCTAGTTTCATAGGTCAATAGATACCACCAACTTGCCCTCCACCCCCAGTCTGAGATAACTTTTCCTTAATGTGTATGTGGAATCTAGCTCTACTGTGACACTGAGAATTTGCAGAGACCAATTACCCGATAGGTAATGATGGTAAAGAGGAGGCAGATGAGCAAATGACAAAATTCAAGCAGAAGCTTGGTGACCATATGTAAACCTGGATGCTATAGAATGAATGTCTCTATTGATCTCTTAGTCATTTTCAAACCATAAATACTGATTTTAATTCTTTCAAAGTAATACATGAAATGCCAAAAAATGTCAGATTGACTTTTTAAATGAGGTGAGGGGAAGGTGAGTGCAAATGGTTTCTTAAAAGTTTTATTTCTCTTGACACATATTCTGTTTTACCCATCTGTAATGCAGGGTAGGCGGTTCCAATGCACATTTTATGAATTTGAACTTGAAATGACTCTAGTTTTAAAATAATAATGGTAATGTGTTAAAAGGGTGACAAGAACTCCAGTGGCAAAGTTGAAAGTCTGTGCATTGACAGGCCAATTAATATAAATAGTAATTACCACAGCCAATCCACATTTCAGATTGGATTTTATTTGGCTAAATATGCATTAAGTGCACTAAAAGATAAAAGTTGTCCTGTACTGTGATGAATACCAGTGTTACATACAGACCAGGACCACAAGGAAAAGCAGAGGCCCTCACAAGGAAGCAGAAGAAAAAAAGCTCAGCCTCAGCCTTGAAGGTGATCTTTCCAGCAGAGACTCAGTAACCTCCCAGAAGATACTCAAGCTTACATATCTTTCCCTATATTCAATCTTCCTATATTAAAAAGCAATGCAACTGTGATATACTACAACTGCTCAAGCTAATTTCCTTCCTAATGCTCTATT
>PVLC010004077.1:34314-57827 GCA_004027655.1 Graphiurus murinus
CAGCTTTTAATCCTTTCAACAAACTTATACACATCTGTCAATTAATCTATTCAGTAAAGTTAATAATATGGCAGTCTGGGAGTGACAAAGTAATAAAATTTTAAAAATTATTCCATAAAATTTGTATACAGCAAAAAGAAGATGTATATTAAATAATATTTTAAGTTAACTTTTTAATCCATATGCAAAACTCCTTGAATTTTCTATAACAATTTTCCTATTTATGTCATTACTGAAAAGAATTCTTAAGCATTTCATAAATAATAGTATTAGGGACGAAATTATGAGAATACAAAGTTAAACAGAAAAAAATGTATATAATTAATACAATTAAGTAAAGTCATTTTTCTCTTTGAAAACTTTTACTGTTGTACAATAAAGGTTCCCAAAAGAATAGAACTGGAAGAGTTTCCTGATACAAAGGCACAGAGCTGAAGTAGAGGATGGTGGTTGATGTCAGGAGCTCTGCAACTGAATGACCTCAACTGGAATCTTCAGTCTTCTGCCACTCTCATCCAGACCCCAGCCTATTTTTGTAAATGGAAGCTAAAATGGAAGTAAATTTTTGTATATTGGAAGCTAGCCATGACCCCCCCCCTTACTATGTGTTCCACAAAGATGAAAATATTATTTGCAATGAGAATTTGCTTATTCCTGAATAATTTAGCTACTGTGCACTTCAACTTCTTCATTTGTAAAACATGAAGGATAAGAGAAACTTTTAATTGTAAGGAACAAATGAGGTAACACATGAAAGGCTGAAAGCCATGTGGATACATAGTATGCTCTCAATGAATATTACCCACAATTGCAAATGGTCCCACATCATTCATACGAATTTATCCACACATGACCACCATACCTAATTTCAAAATCGTGTTGAAGATCTTTCTCAAAGATCTTTCTCAAAGCATAACCAAACAACAATATGAACAAAACAGTTCAAGGATTCACTCAGTTTGCTGTAGTTTTGCAGCCATTCTGAGCAATTATATTGCTTGTACATTAATAGCCAATAAGTCACTGAAGCATTATCACTATTTCACCAGAACCCTGGAGGCCCTTACCTCGTTTGCCACTAGCTTGTAGAAGTATGTAGACCATGGTCAAATGCTTCTCAGTAAAGTTAAACAAGTGGCAGCTGGCACCATACAGCTCTGTTATAATGAAAACATGAGGTGGCTGCCATTACACAGTCCTGCACTAATGAGAACAGTGGGAGGCTAGCATTACAATGGTCTAATGAAAACAGGAAATGGCTGGCATTAAATTGGTATAATAAAAACAGGAGGTGGCTAGCATTACACTGGTAGAATAAATAAATTAAGAGATGGCAGGCCTCCCCATCTCATCTCCATTATATATGACCACAGTATCCACGACTCAGCCCAGACCCACTCAGAGTCAAAACAGTATTGGATGAGAACACGATCTTTTTCATACTATGCTTCCAAAGTCTCTTCTGTTTTGATTTCTCATACCCTTAGGCCGATGCAAGTACGTTGTAAAATAACGATATAATTTACACTAACTTCTTTTTTCTCTTCTTAATTCCTAAAAAAAGCAGCATTATTTTTGACTCAGAAGAAGATTAGCTGGAATAAATGCCAGCGATTCAAAAAGAGCTTCTAATTTTGTTTTTACCTTACTTTCCTTTCGCTTTTAAGTATTTAATGTTACTAAATATTCATATATGTCTAAAACACTAGTGAGAAACACAGAAAGAGAGGAAAAAAAAAAAAAAAACTCCATAGAGAAAAAAACATTGTGCACAAAATCAATCATTTAACTAATGGATTTTCCCCCCCTTCTGAACAAAAGGTCAGGGTTTCCCATAATTTTTTTTTAATTATTAGTGTAGATAGAGGACTCTTTTGTATAGCTACCAGAAAATAGATTTACAAGAATCCTATGCTTTATTGTAACTCACAGAGCCAACTCTATCTGATTCACCATTTTTTTTTTAATCCTGGCTGAAAACTGTGAGCAAGTTGGCACAGTTCAAGGTAAGTACATTAAGATAGTACAAGTCCTCTATTATTTGGTGACTCCAACATCCATTTAAAAAATTCTATCCTAGCCACTTAATTTTTTTTTCATTTAAAAAATACATACACATATATTTACAAATGACTTCCAAATAAGAACAATGCCAAAAGTTCTTCAATGGAAAGGGTCACATTTCTCCAGGTTCTGCTGAAAGCTTAAGTTTCTCAATGCAGAAAATAGAAGAAAACATTCTGGTAAGGTACCCAGGTTAGAAAACAGCAGTAGCATTACAATAAGATGAAAATATGGATAATCAAATCAAACTTTTAATTGTTTTATATACTGACATTTACTTTTCTTTGCTACATAATGCTTATTAGTCTCCTCTAAGACTTCTGAATTACCTTAATGAACAAACCCAATTTCATGAATACATTTCTAACTGATATAAACTAAAGAAGCAAGTGAGTAGAAAGAAAAAGTAATTTTCTTATACAGGCCTGGTGACGTGCTCCTATAATCCCAGTACTTGGGAGGCACAGGTCAGAGACCAGCAATGTAGGGAGACCCTCAGCAATAATGAGATCCTTCTCCAAATTAAAAAAAATAAAAAGAGCTGGGGTGCAGCTTGGAGCAGAATTCATCTGAGTTCAGTCCCATGAAGAAACAAAGAAAGAAAGAAAGAAAGAAAGAAAGAAAGAAAGAAAGAAAGAAGGAAGGAAGGAAGGAAGGAAGGAAGGAAGGAAGGAAGGAAGGAAGGAAGGAAGGAAGGAAGGAAGGAAGGAAATCTAACATTATTCTCTTATTTCTACTAGGTAAGGCTAGTCTTTCTGAATAGGACTTGATAAGAAGGCTTGATATGAAAATTAAGAAAAATCATGGACAAGAAAAATTCAAATACATTTAGAATAATTATAAGCAACAAAATTTCAATTAACATTCATTTATTTTCAAAGAGATGGAAGTTATAATATAAAAGTTAACTTTTGTCACACATTTAAAGCATCATTAAATCAAAGATGCCTTGAACGTTAATACTTTAGTTATATAAAATTCATCCTGGGCTTGTGTGGGACTCACAGACATGGCTTAATCGAGACACAAAGTGATGTGTGCCATGCATTCAAAATTAGCATCTGGCCTGTGGCCATTAAATTTGGCACCCCAAGAACTGATGCTATCCTCTGCCAAGTTTCCGCAGGGACTAGATTCACTGAATTCTGAATCACAGCCTCTAATTTCCCCTTCAACAGAATCTCTTTGAATTGTGGGACCAGAGAAACTTGCAAGTGAACATAAAAATTGAATGTGAAATACCGAACTCTCCGTAGAGGAAGATTTTAGATAAAAGATGTGCATTGAACACGAAATATTTTCAATTAATCAATTGTAATGTGAACTGCTTACTAGCTAGTTCACCCTTTGGATTTGTTTATTCTTTACACAAACAGAATATACTGTAAGCTGCCAAACTCCAAAGAAATACTTAAGAGTTTATGAATTTTGCATACCATAAATTTACTGGACAGGTCTCATCATAGTGTAAGCAAAATTTTTTATTAGCCAACTTTGTGGAAGAAATGGCATTTTGGCCTATTTTCAAACTAACCAAGTCTGTCATGGTTGGTATCTTTACTACATTATTAAGTACATAAGTCAATATCACCTGATGTGATTGAGTCTTACTATGTAATGCAGTTTTAAAACCACAGTTTTTTTCAAAGTCAAATCAACAGCAAGAAAAAAATATCGTTTTAATGAAATTTTAGAAAAATATGTCACTACTGTGACTATTGCTGATTAAAATAATGAATAGACTTTTCCTCAGATTATGCTAAAAATCATCCATATTTGTGTTCCACTGAAAGTACTGCATTAAGCATTTTATTTGGTCTCGGCTTTGTATGACACATGCAATGCATGAAACTCAGCACCTGGAAATTACTAAGGGATCACAAATGAATGAGGTGACAAATGAGAGAATACTTGAAAAGACCTGTTTAGAATTGAGAAAGAGGGAGAGGAGGAAGGGTTAGAGAAGAGACCACATGATAGGAGCAAAAGAAGTAGTCCTTTGTTTTGAATTCTTTTTTCTTAAGGAAGTAACTAAGGATGAGTTTACTAATTTTTTTGGAGGTGAAAAAAATTATTTAAAATATATAAAAAAGTACTAAGGGGGAAGGAGATTCAAAAAAAGAATCACAAATGTTAATTTTTCTCCTGAAGCTCATCAAAACAGCTTTAAGTGCCTATATACAATAATGGCATAGGATTAAGTTAAATTTTCAAAGACAAAGCACTATTAAAAAAAAGAGAACATCGGTATCTAATCTGAAGAAAAGGCAATTTAATTTATGATTTTCCCTTTACTCTAAAATTTAGCAATTATTCATTTGCATTTTTCAAAGGAAAGTAAAATATTCCTTGATTTTATCCAAAAAGAACACAATTCCCATAAGAATCATTGTAATTTTAGCGCATCTGAACTTTTAAAATTCCTGAAGAAGAAATCTTGGTAATAGTTCACACTAGAGCAATTCGTATGTGACTTACTTTAAATAAAAATGAGAAGTTAAATGAAAATTTAGTTAACTCAAATATAAAATATAATAGAACCATACATTTATTACTTATTACTATTTTTTATTTGACAAAAATAGCAGATACAGTATAGAGCTTGATGTTTTAAAATATGTATATGTTGTGCAATGGCTAAATCAAGCTAACTAGCATATGTATTACTTCACTGACCATTTTTTAATTTTTATACTTTTATTGGTACATTTTAATTATACATCATAATGAGATTCAAAGTGATACAAACATACATGTACACATCACTTGGTATGTTTCCTTCCGTATACCACCCTGCATCTCCCTTCTACTTCCTTGTACACGTTCCTGAGATTGGGAGTGATACCGTCATATACCGACATAACATTATTTGAACTATTTCCTTCCTCAAGCTTTCTTTTTGCCTCCTCATCTCCTTCCCCCCAATCCCTTCCACTATTCTACTGATCTGTCTTCTTATTTAAAGTCTTTTTGTTCTTTTCCTATTTTCTCTCTAGCTTCTACATATGAGAGAAGACATATGACGCTTGACTTTCTGATCTCACTTAGCATAATATTCTCTAGTTCCATCACTTTCCTCAAATGACACAATTTTGTTTTTCTTTATAGCTGAGTAAAATTCCATTGGGTGTATATACCACATTTTCTTTATTTATCTGTTGACAAACACCTCTTTTGATTCCACCTCTCTCGGTAGTTTTGGGTTAAGGATGGTGGTGAACAATGCTGAGAAATGCAATCTAAATGAATTTTGTACCCAAGGCATATAAAATTGGTTTTACCCAAGCATCTTCAAAAGAGTTTATATAGGAGGCAACTACCTAGCTTTTGTAAAGGACAGGTAGATGTTTGTACAGTGAAAGGAGGGATAGAGAAATTGGTAGAAAAAATTAAATTCTAGAAAATGGAAGCAGCGCATGCAAAACCTTATGTCTAAAAGATCGTGACTTGTCTAAAAAATTATATTAATAGGAAGCTTTCTATTAGAACAATTAATTGCTGTCAGAAGTGTCAGCCCATTGAATGATTTCTTGGCAATTATGTTACAGAGGATGATTTCTCAATATCTCTTTGGAGCATCCAACTTCCTTGAAGGAAAATATATATAAGTATTTTTATTCAAAAATTGTCTTATTGTTAGTTAATTTTGCATAAGAATAAATACAGAACTGATACTACTTAAATACACTGATAGTTCTTACCAACAAAAAAGAAATTTACAAAATATATAAAAAAAGGAATTCAAATCCAGTAAAACTTCAACTTATCACAATTAATTTAATATGATGAGTGACTGTATTTAGCTTAAACTAAATTGTCACTGGAAATGTAAATAGAAATGAGTGTGGCACAGTGCTCTGTTTGGGGACTGACTGCAGGTGGTTTCAAGGTTGGTATTACTAAACTACTGAGCATCTTACAATGGTGCAAATCTCCTACCACTTACTTCCTTTTGACCTATTGTAAAACACTCATTAGTACACATACCCTGGTGTCTTTTGAATGAATGCATCATTTGCATATTAATTGTCCCTATTTTTTTTCTCTTTAGTCTACTACAATAAATATATTGTCATTTAAGTTTGAGCTTAATAAAGATTTTTCATCCATTTAAAAATTAAAATCCTACACTTTGAAAACCCTGGTAGAAGTCTTTGGATACCCAAAGATAAAGCTGTTTATCACAGAGAACATATGGGCCCCAGTTGAGAGTAACGATTATGGAAGAAATCTTCATTATGGCCATTTTGTTATCTAGAATCTTTTTACTCCAAATTCCTTCTGTTCATATTATCCTTTGAATATAAGAATGAATCTATGCGATGCAATAGGATGTGCCATAGAAACATAAGGGAATACATGATACGGCTTTAGCAACTGTATTTGATTTTATGGATACTAGTGGAATTTATGCTTTTATCCACACAATTCAGTTGGTAAAAGCAAATCAGTGTCATTCAGGGAAACTCTAGGACAGAAGAGTAAGTTTAGGGAGGGTGAGTATCTTCAAAATGAAGAAAGGCCAGTGAGAGAAGGCGTTGCTTAACAAATCATTAAATCTCTCCAGTTTGGCAAAGTTCCTAACAAGGAAGCCAGGAGTGGCATGGAAATATCTCATACTCACCTTGATGAGCCCTTAGCATGTGTTTCACTGTTGCTCTCAATTATTTTATGTTCCACAAGTGTTGCCTATTTTTGGCTTACAGCAGCCTCATAGTCAAATAATGATGAATGGATTTAATGATCTGTTCTGTTTTAACAGCAATCTAGTGTTAAAGCAAAATAAGATATTTAGACTCTTCTGTATGATTCCTACTTGAAGCTTTAATAAACTGCCAAAACAATGTGCTAAAACCAGAGTTATTCCAAGAAGACAGACTTTTTTTTCCCCCTCAAGGAAATAAATGATTTCCTTCAAAAGGAAGTGATAATATGGCACGTCTTCCAAATGTGATATCTGTATTAATTATCTTAGATTCTAGAAGGTCCTACTTCACATTACTAAGTAACTAGCAATGACTTCAACTGTCCTGAAATATGGCAAACATGCTCCAATTACACCTTAATCACAAGTCCTTTTTTTCTGAAGTTATATCACAGTTGCCATATATATCTTGCGATGTATGTGTGTGAATATATATTGGCTGTTTAAGGTCTATATGGTGGCCAAAAGCAAAACAACAAAACAAAGCAAAAAAACTAACTAAAAAACATTGGCAGGGAAGAGGATACATATGGATGTGGGTGGCAGTGTTTGAACAACAGATCTGGTCCTCCCTAGGGGAACATTTCAGGAAAAAAAAAAATATTTATACCAAACTCGTGCATTGTGCTACATTAAGCGAGGGGTTCTACCATATATTTGTACGCTATCAAAATTATAACCTTTGCCTCTTTGGCTTGGTGCCTTTGGATTTTATTTTTAAAATAGAATTTTAGATGTTGTCTTGCTCTCCTTTCCCCCTACACATTTCACATTTGGTTCCTCTCCTATCGAATTAGTTTGTGAGAATTGAGCTAGCATTATTTATGTATATTGAACATGAATATATAATTATATTTATTTCATCAGACCTATCATATGAACTAAAGGCAAATTAACAGAATTAATACATTTGAGAGTCATCATATAACAATTTCTAAAACACTTGTTTCTTTCCTTTGTTCTATCCTAAAACTTTCTTTATTTCAAACATAAGAGCTATGATTAGAGATCATTTATTAGTAACACAAGCTTTGAAATCAGAAGCATATATGTACAAATCCACCTAAAACTCATACAAACTGGGTAAACATGGCCAATTCATTTAAATATGTCATTGTTTTCATTTGTATGATTATATATACTTCATTAGGTTATTTTAAAGATAAAAGTAATTGTTTACAAATAATGTACAAACAATGCAGTACTTGGGTGATATTAATTTCCTTTTAAGTGGCAGTGCTGATAATTAAGAAGTCCCTTTATTATTTAAGTTACTTCAAAGTATAACATATTAATTGAGCAGTGTTAGGTTATGTATATAATAAAAGATTATTATTCTTAGATATAGAATAAGTGAGTATGAAGTACCAGGGAGATAAGAAGAGACACATATTTGGTGCCAGTTATAGTGACACATTTTAATGTATTAAAATTTTTAAGTAAACACTTCAAATTATATAGTATTAACACTATCTCTTTTTAAAAAGATAGGAAAAATGAAACCTAGTCATGCTAAGAAACTTGCTTAGGGTCACATGAAATTCTATCCAAGGGACAGTTACCTTTTTCCAAGTAAACTCCACCCAGGGGAAACACTTTCATGTTTTTGTTTGTTTGTTTATTTTTGTTTTTTGTGGTACTGGGGATTGAACTCAGGGGCATTCTACCTCCGAGCTACACCCCTAGCCCTATTTTTTATTCTTTATTTTGAAACAGGGTCTCACTAAGTTGAGGAGTGCCTCACTAGTTAGCTGAGTCTGTTCGCGAACCTGGATCCTCAGGTCTCAGCCTCCCAAATGCTGGAATTACAAGCATGCGCCACCACACCCAGCTCACCTTCATGTTTTGTAGATCATATCACTCAAACTAAACTTCCATGAGCTTAAACAGGTAGAAAAATGAAAAAGAAATGTAGGAGAAAGAGATACCAAGAATAAAGGCTGATACTCGTAAATTACTTGGAGCATAGGAAGTCCACTTATTTGCTGGAATACGAAGTATGTAGAAAAGCAAGCTGGCACATGACATTCAAAATATACGCACTTAGATGACCTTGAATGCTCTTTTCTAAGTTTGTTCTCCATACTAAGGGTGGACATGAAAAGTTTTTAAACTGGTCATCAGAAATGGTGTGTGATAGTGAAATTAAGAGGCTGAATTCATGAGATGATTGTCCTAAAAAAATTATAATGAGTTAGCAATTGCTAACAGTTACCCAGGTACATTTATAATTTTATGATGCGGCTTCCCACTCTATGAGAAAGTTGGAGCAGCCAAAAGAGGAAACAGCATACACACCCATCTACTTGGTGTACTCCATGATCACCATGGATGAGACCCCCCCTGTTCCCATCTAAAAGAACCCTTCTAATGGTGCACCAGGTTCTGTATTTTTGGAGAGACCACTCAGGGCACTTTTGGTCACTCTCTTCTAATCATCAATGGTTGACTCTCATGAGCATCCCAATTAGCAAAAAAAAAAAAGTTTGTTTTTTATAAACATATGAACACACATGTACAAGAATAAGCATACACAGACACCATTCTCCAGAACCCACTCCCCCACCAGCTAATTTCTGCTTTCTAAAATAGTAAATAAACTACTCATTTATCTTATTACCCAGCTTTATTACTAGAATATAAGTCTATTAATGGCAGAGGATGTATGTTTGTTTGTTTATGTATTTTGCTGTCATTACTTTTAAGTATCTCGACCACTGGTCCTTAGAACATAATGCAACCTCAATAAGTATCTGCTGAATAAACTTAAACTTCAAAACAACTGAGTTTAACACACATGCAATGATTAGGAAGATTCTTATGATGATGACTCAGAATTCTGTATGATACAGACTTACTAAGGGTGTTTATATGATCATATAAAGATCTCAGAACTACTATTAACTTTTGAGAACACACCAGGGATAGAGGAATGGATTCCATGAAAAGATAGGAAACAATCAGATGAATCTAGCCTGTGGAATATTTAAAGATAACTGGCTTGCTTTCCTTAAAATTCAATATTCTGCTTTTTAAAAATGTGGTGAGACTATTCTTTCAAAAAGAGGAGAAAGACATAAAATAACTATATGCAATGCAATTATTTTTAGGATTTGATGTATATTTACAGTTAAATATGAAGATTCTTACAACTTAATTTAAATGGTTCAGCATAGGTGGGCAGATAGACATAAAATAATATCATATGAGGGTAATTAATAGGTATATGAGTGTTTAATATAATATTATTTGAAATATTCTCTAAGTTTAAAAAAAACATAAAATGGGAGGGAAAATGTAGACAGGAAGAAAGGCAGAGATGAGGAATTAGGGTGGTCAAACAATACAAGCAAGCCATTACTTGGAGTTTCTAACTTATTACCCAAGTTTCTAAATATGAAAGCCTCTATTGTATTTGTGTCATACATAAAAGAATTTTCTCCTTCTTTACAGAAACCAGCAACCTTGGGAACTTTCATACAAAGACAAAAAAGGCTGTAATTTCTGCTTCATAAATGGATTTTAGAAAACAGTGAGTTGAGTAAGAAAATAGCTTGGTAAATAAAAACAGTTTATTATTTAACAAAATACCTGTATTATTCACTTTCCCTAAACCTAAGTCTTAGAAGGAATTTGTAGGAATATGAAGAAGGTGTATTTATGCTACTAAAACAGTGATTTAAATAGGAACAGTATGTGTTAATGCTTTCAGGGTATTGAGAGTAATTGGTATTTTTGGAAAAAAAAACTTTTATGGCATTTAAAGTTTATAAAATGGTGTTTTAGCACACATTTCACATTATATTTTTCTGAGTAGAAAGAGCAGACATGATGATTTGTATGCTTAAAACCTAGTAATCTTATAATACAAAATGTTTGTTCTCACTAACCCTCCAGCACTCTATGCATCTCTGCCCTAGAACTTCGATTTCTCTAATATTATGATATAACATAGAAAATGTTAAGCAAAGTCTCACTATGTTCCAAGCATTGGTATTGGTGTCAGTTTTGTGTTTCTCATATTTATTCCTCATAATATTTCTTTGTAGGTAAGTTTAATTATACAGATGAAGAATACTATGCACCAGGAGATAAGTATCTTTTTTGTGACTCCTATATTTAGTCCCCATAATATTCCTATGTAGGTAAGTTCAGTTATACAGTAAGAAACTCAAGTTCAGAGATTCAATAGCCCACTCAAGGATAAACAAACAGTATGGATGAAGCCATAATTCAAATCCACCCAGTAAAACTGTGGAGACTGTGCTCTTAACCACTCTATATTTACTACTTCTGTGGAAGGAGAGGCATTATAAAATTGCTTCATGATAACTATTTTAAATTCACAGGCAAATAAAAGGAGAAATGATTCACAATATGGAAATTGTTGAAGTCTGAAACAGATTCCCATCCTTCTTACCTGAAGGGACAAACCTTGAGAATAGGGATAAAGGCAGAGACTTAAGTGAAGGTACAGTAAGACAACATAACTGAGCCCTCCAAACTCAAGTTGGAGAGCAACTGTGTCCAGAACCATTTTGTCACTTTATTATGTGTATGACCATTGTGTCCTGTACATTAAAATGTGCACTGTGGCCAGGTGTGGTGGTGGTGCACACCTATGATCGTAGCTAATCTGGAGGCTGGGGCAGGAGGATACCAAGTTTGGGACAAGCTTAAGCAACTTAGGGAGACCCTGTTTCAAAATAAATTTTTAAAAAAGGACTGGAAATGTAGCTCAGAGGTAGAATGTTTTGGGGTTCAATTCCTAGTACCACAAAATCCCCAGTACATCTATACCAAAAGGCTAGATTTTGCTGGCCTTGAAGTCTTAAGGACCTAGCAGTCAATCTTTGAAGAAACAGGAGGAAGTAGTAGCCCTTTTGGTTAATGTAGCAGAAGAAGTATCCCAGGATCCAGAGTTTAGAGGAGACTACAAAAATTATTCATTTCTCACAACCTCTTTATTTTAGTGACAAAAATTAGATTTAGAGTTGTGCTACTTTAAGATTAGCTGTCAAGTAGTGTCAGAAATACTCCTCAATTTCTTCTTTCTTTCATAGAGATAAATATAACACATAAGCACATTCTCCAAGGGTCAATTACCATTTTCTGTCTTTTAATATTGTGGCCTTAAAATAGTGCAGGGATGTATTAACGAGAGCAACTGAAAGTAGAAAGCAATCTGCATAGTTCAGGCTTACCAGGCTACCTTCCTTTAATAACAGAATGTGTATTTGCTATTTATAATTTTGCAATAATCACTTCATCTCCACTCTGTATAGACACAGCCAGCATTAACTTTTATGGAGTGTGAAATCAAGCAAAGTGGAACTAATTGAAATATTAGTCAACACAGTACTCATGTTGAATAAAGCGAGATTAATACGGCTCAGGTAGTAAGTGAGATACACATGTCATTCCAGACAGTCTCATCTTCAGGGTAATCAGTGGACTCTATATCATAAGACATGAAGCAAATGTGTTTATTTATCTATTGTCTATCCAGTTATCTGTCATCTATCACTCTATAGATATGCATATGTATATAAGTATCTGTATCCCTGTGGATCCTGGGTTACTTCTCCTACAGAGGGCATTTATATGATGAACTGTTAGCACTCTTGAGAAATAGAATAGCATATTGAATATGGTTTTAGAGTTAGAATTGGGTCCAAATATTAGTTGTGTGATTTTTGGCAACACATTGTTTGTAAAATAAAGGCAGAAATACCTATTTCATAGCTTAAATAATTGCTAGGAAAACTACATTGAAATTTCACCTAACTCCAATCAGAATGGTAATCATAAAAAACACGAATAACAACAACTGCTGGTGAGGGTGTGGAGAAGTGGGAACCCTAATACATTGTTGGTGGGATTGCAAACTTGTGCAACCACTTTGGAAAACAGTATGGAGGATGAAAGGGAATGAACCTACCATATTATCCAGCAATACCACTTCTGGGTATCTACCCAAAAGAATGGAAACCAAACTATCAGACCGACACATGTGTATCTATGTTTATAGCTGCCCAATTCACAATAGCCAAACTATAGAAGCAGCCAAGATGTCCATCGACAGATGAATGGATTACAAAACTAAGGGATATGTACACAACAGAATTTTACTCAGCCATAAAGAAGAACAAAATCATGTTATTTGCAGGGAAATAGATGCAACTGGAATACATTATGTTAAGTGAAATTAGCCAGTCACAAAGAGTAAGGAAGCATTGTTCTCCCTAATATGCAGATGCTAGGGAGAAGATGGGGCATAAGAGGGTCTCCAGATGAAAAAAGGAGAGACCCTCAATAAGCAAAGAAGTTGATTTAACCGAAGGGGATGGATGGGGTGGGGGACACCCTAATGCACACGATGTACTTACACAATTATATCAAGGTCACTCACTAAACTGAACTTGAGAGGGAGGGAGGGCAAAGGAGCGGGGTGGGAATTGGGGAAGGGGTCAAATGAGAAATGTGTGCACATATGTTGTTATCAATTTGTACCTAACGAAGATGTATGCTTACAATGCACGAATTATTACAATAAAAAAATTGCTAGAGAAAGCCTAATATAATGCCCTCATGAGGCTGCGAACTCAGTAAATAGTGCCACATTCAGAAAGTAAAGCAGTGAATTAGTTAGTGGAATCAAGCATATAATCCTGTATCTACAAAAATGTCTTTGGTCACTCTACCTGTCATGCTTCATTTCTTCATTTTCTTGTTAGGCCCTAGTCAGATTACCTACCGATTCTCAAATTAGCCAATTTTACCTCTCAGAAGGCATTTGGCAAGACCATTTTGGACTGTCATTACTTGAGAGAGAGATATTTGCTACTGGCATCAAGAGGAAGAGTTAAGAGATTCTGCTAAACATCCTCCAGTGCACACAACAAATAATATCCCAGTCCAAAATATCAATAGTGCAAACTGAGAAATCCTGAGCTAATCCTATTATATTTGAGATTTATAACAATCATATTTTAGTGCCAACCAATAACTCAATATTTATTGATTGCTATCATGTATCAGATTGAGCACTGAGGATATGGTGTGTAGTAAAAGTCACAATTCTTTTCTTCATTATGATAGTCTGGTTTCTTGGCTATATTTTGTCTCTATTCCTCCTATATCTCAATTACTCAAGTTATACAAGTTATAACCATCTTTTTGGAACTTCCGGCAAGCAATTTGTGATCTCTCCAATTTCCACTAATCTTTATTTTCCCAAATGTCTACAATACTACTGCTCTGTATCATGCCTTTAATTATTCACTAGTAAACCATCACTGATGGCTTACTAATCATCTCATGTATACCAATTCCATCTCCACACATAAATTGTAATCAGGAATTATAACTGTTTTGCAAAATGCTTATTCATTGATTAATTTACATAGAAAGTATGAATTTTCCATTCATACACTAAAATATAACTTCACTACTTTATGTGGTGTGTGTGTGTGTGTGTGTGTGTACTGCTGGGAACTGAACCACCAGCACTAGTTTATTTTTATTTTTTGGAACAGAGTCTTGCTAAATTGATGCGAGCCTCACTGAGTAGCTGAGGTTGACTTTGAACCTGCCATCCTCCTGTCTCAACATCCCAAGTTGACTATTTCCAAATCTTTTCCTATAGCTGAAATTCCATTTTTGAAATCTAAAGTTTACAAGTCTGGGTCTGCTTTGATAGCTTGCCTCTAAGCAATGGAGAGAACCGGAGTAATCAAAAGTACAAGAAAAAATTCTATCTTCTAATTCTCCACAAGATCCTCGTGCAGCACCTGGAGCACCAAGGAACAACTTTATCCTAGCTACTCCCACCCCTACCCTTCCTCCCTGATTATTCACCCAATTGTTTTCTCTGTTTCACCTCTGTGGGTTTCTGTGTGCCTGGAATTTTCAGTGCATATGAGGATATTCTTTTCTTTCCAAACTCACCATGATGCACATTTATTTATGCAGGAAATTGCACATAAATTATCCCATATCTAATGAAAACAATGGATAATTTTGCATCTAAAGTGAAAGACTTGTTTAGTCTCTTTATTTTCGCAAATTGTAAATTTCTAAAATCAGAGCTCTTTATCTAACTGTACTAAAGCAGTTAGCATACTGTGGAAATACAATAATCAATTGCATTTATGGTTATATATGTAATATATACAAGCATTTATACTTCTAATATAGTCTGTTTTGTGAAAGAAGAAAACACTCAAATTAATTTAATACACAAATTTAATACAACTTGGGCAATATTGTAGTTTCTATGTAAATAGCTGGCACAAAAATAAAGCTGAATATGGAAGATGCATGGCAACAACACTTCTCATATTTGAATATGTGCTTTATGGGCATTCCATATTCTGCATCCTCACTACACCCATATAATGGTGTCATAAATATTTCAATACTAATCTGAATCTGTTCATCCCTTTGTACAAGCAATTTCATTTTCCTTTGCTTTCTGGGATAGCACCAATTGCCCATCTTTGCACCTCCAAACAAAAGCAATCCAATCTTCCAGAATTTTTCACCTGATGCTAGTAATAAGCAGCTGGAAAAAAATGGACTTCCTGTTAATGTCATCATTTGCATAGCTATTAGTATTCCAGTGCATCGCTGCATCAGAGAATGGGAGAAAAAGTAACATCATATTTTATTCAATCAAGAAACAATCAGTGTCAAAAGGCTGATGTCCAAATCTAACCTTTTAATTATAGTTTCTTTCCATATGGAATTGTATTGTGAGATAAAAGGCTTATCCTTCAATAAAAACAAGAAGAGGTAGTACTATCCTGGCAAAATCCACAACAGAACTACCCTTGAATACAAGAATAGAAATTATGTGCGTGTTTCTCCAGGGAAACTTTGGACCTGCACTCTCCTGAAATCAAATATTTCTATGAGTGTTCACTGGCGATGTGATTGCCTGTTTTACTGCTAGATTAGGTCAATGCTGCCATTGCAATCTGGTATTACTTTACCAGCAAGGCAATTTCACACAATTAATTTCCTTCTTTAAAGTAAGCAATAAAGGACAAGCAATTGGAAACCTCACCAGTTATAACCAATATCCGTTAGTAACTAGTGCACACATCCGCAAACATAAATACCCCCCTTCATGTACACTTAAGCACACTGGTGCATTCAATTTTTAAATGCCAAGGAAGTTTTCACAGATCTGTTGTGAACTTCCTACAAAAACACAAAACCAAAACAAACCAAACAAAAACAGTGCTGTGTTGAACAGTGAGCATATACTGGCTACTGTCCCCCTCTCAGGCTACTTGGTACACTTTGGGCATCTGACAGTGTAGTTGCAATAAATGAAAGTGGAAAAAAAAATATAATACCAGGAAGTAACATATCTAAATGAGAGACAGAATCTCATATCTAATTCAGAGAGCTTGGCAAACATTGTATACATTGATTTTATAATTATTTTCAGGGTTTTTTTTTAAGATAAAAGGCCATGTAAAGTGCTATAAAGTATAACATAAGCTCTCTTTTTTTCTTATGTGGACGCACTTTGCTTTTTGGACATCCTTTTACTGTCAATACTTACATCTGTTGTTTAAAAAGCTATTCGTGGTGCAATTGCTTTTTAAATGCAAACCCATATGTGTGATCTCTAGAGGAACTGGTAAATTCCACCAAATGGGCATTCCTAAATTACATGCCATCTGTAGCTAGTGAAGAGAGGACTGAACCTGCTCAGCTGTGATTTTGCACCAATGTTTCCATCATTTTGATTGACTCTAGGGAAATCATCTGCTTTTGGCATAAACTTTTCTAACCCCAACAGGTTATTGTGGTCTGCTTGACTTATACTGGCTCAAGTAATAATATATTTTTTGGCACATGTTAAAACATAGTTGGCATTTTGAATTTGTTTCTTTACCACATACTACCATGATGGCTTAGATCTTTTTTTAAGCTTTCAAACTAGTAAGAAGATGGCAAAGGTAATTCTATTGCCTAAATAGAGCTGTATAAACTGTTGAAAGAAAAATAAGTAAAACCCCAAATTGCACATTCAAACGTTGAATTACCTTACTAAAATTTTCTACATTATACAACTGAGGCTAAAATATCATGATAGAAAAAAAAAATTAAGTCAGAGGGTAAATCTCAAATATACTTTTTTTTTTTAAATTAGTGCTCCACTGCACGTAAAAAAAATTCTGTTTTTCTTTTTCAATTTACACATGCAACTTCTCATACTTAATTTCTTTTCTAGGCAACGGCTGTTTTAGGCTCATATACATTAAACTGTGGAAAGTTTCAAAGCATCAATGCATGATAAAACTCTAAACAGGCTTGCAAATTATTCCTCTGACTATCCCTTTAATCTATAAATTAATTTAAAGTTGAAGTAAAAATGCTATCATATATAATTTTTCTCTCTTGCTTTTAATGGAACCTATTGCTATTTTGGTAAAAATGTTGAAACATGAATGAAGTCAAAACATTATCAAGATAAATATTATAACTATGGATCACCACCTTAAGCAGGATTGTAACAACACTTTCCTATTCCTTTCTGTAGTCATTTCCAACTATTTGTTTTTGGCTTATCTTAGATCAGAACAGATGACTGGTAGATGTCTGTAGGGAGACATAGGTTCTGCAGCAGAAGATACAGTTGGTACAAAATTTAACATGGAACAGAGTGAGAAATGTCAACACCAGGCATGTGTAAAATAAATTAATCAGGAATCATGATATAATCAACATGGTAGGACAGTAGGAAACAGAGAAGTAGAGAACAGAAGGTAAAGTGCAGGTGTCCAAATCCAAGAAACAAACCTGGTGTGGTGATGCATGCCAGTAATCCTAGTACTTGGGACACTGAGGCAAGAGAATTGCAGGTTCACAGCCAGCCTCAGCAACGTAGCAAGGCCCTGTTTAAAAAAAAAAAATAGGGCTGGGGGCTGGGGTTGTAACTCAGAGGTAGAATGCCCATGATTCCAGTCCCTAGTAACACACACACACACACACACACACACACACACACACACACACACAAAATCCAAGAAACAAAGACTGGTGTACAGGGCTGGAAGAAATGTAGGCTTGAGGTTCAGCACTAATTAGCAGCTGACCATTTCTTTGAAGGTTTTTTTTTTTTTTTTGAAGTTTTCATGTATAACCTTTGTCTTGAACCTTTCATTTTTCAAAGGATATCCATGCAGAGTCAGCTCAGGAAACTACCTGGTCAGGATCGTAATAGAATAACAAGATATAAAAAAAAAAAAAAAAAAAAAATCCAGAATTAAACGTTTAAAAACCAATAAAAGTGCCAGAAATGCTCAGCAAAATAAACTCCGACCTTTATATCTTTACTCTCATCTTTGTCTGACATGGCACTATGTGACATAATACTGGTGGCATTTCTTGTAAGAATTCTTGGTCTAAACTGCGCAGAATGCGAGCCGGGCGTGGTGGCGCATGCTTGTAATCCCAGCATTTGGGAGGCTGAGACAGGAGGATCCAGGTTCGCGGCCAGCATCAGTTACCTAGCGAGGCCCTCCGCAACTTAGTGAGACCCTGTTTCAAAATAAAGAAAAGAAAAAAAAAATAGGGTGTAGCTCGGAGTTAGAATGCCCCTGAGTTCAATCCCCAGTACTGAAAAGAAAAAAACAAAAACAAAATAAACAAACAAACCAACAAACAAAAAAACTGCGCAGAATAGCAGAATATCTTAATGAAATTTTCACTGAGAACTAAGAGGAAGAAAAAAATAGATGTTTTCAGGATGTGACAGAGACAGAGTACAGTTTAGATCTATGACCTTTTTTCTTTTGTTACAAGTAATGGGTCAATGATATACAGTTACTTTTCAGTCAGGTTATTCTGGATTTATAATGTAATAAATACTTCCAAAAATTTTATTGAGGATTTAAGAGTTGTTTTTTTCCTTAGCAAAGATTAGGAAAAATTGTCATTTTGATTTCACACATGTGCTATTAGTTTAACTAATGGGAAGCTCACACTTATTGTCTATATATTGAACAGAAAACTTCACGTAAGAAAAAGAAGAGATGCTTTCAATCATACCTTCAGAGATTCTTGAATTCTCAAAATCCCTAATAAGGAGATAATTGTCAGTAATTTTCCTTATATACATTCACAATCACAAACATAGAAAATATTATAGTATTATGCATGATTTTGATAATTTTGAAGCAATGTAGAAACTAGAGTCATAGCTAAATAGAAAAAATAGAGAAATACGTAGAGCAAAGGCATAGTCAAATAGAGGAAGAATCCCAGGAGAGGAATTCAGGAGAGGAAAAGCAGGACCTTGCCCCTCTAATGTACATCATGTATTTGACTTGTCAGGAACATTGCCAAAGCAGGAGACAAAGAGGAAAAAGGACAATGGTGTTCTTCTGAACTTTTGAGATATGATATATTATGTAATATAAGAATATTGACAAGAATTTTGTGTAACTCTATATTATAATCTCTTCCAAATTATAGTCAACCCAAGTGGCCTCAGGTATGCACAGTAAGCAATGAAATTGTGATCTAGAATAGGGGAAGTGAATTGTCAATGTGTTTATCTTCTTACTAAAGGAAATTATGGGTATAGTTGTAATCATTTAAAATGTGTTTGGCATCATGTGAGAAGGTACTTAGAAAATTTATATTTGGTATGGTATTATTAAAAAAAAAACACAGAAGAATCAGAGGGACAGATCAGAAAAGTTTTCATTGTTAGAAAGTCCTATTTTCAAAAGAAAAGAGAATGTCATGCTGTCCTACCTAGACATAATATGTGCAAATATCAATTAGTGCATATGTGTGTATTTGTGATACGTGAGACTAAAATACTCTGTTGACTACTAGTTTTGTTTTGTTTTGTTTTTTTTCTCGGTACTGGGGATTGAACTCAGGGGCATTCGACCTCTGAGCTTAGTGAGCTGGGTCTCCCTAAGTTATGGAGTGCCTCACTAGGTAGCTGAGGCTGGCCCCGAAGCCGGATCCTCCAGTCTCAGCCTCCCAAATGCTGGGATTACAAGCATGTGCCACCATACCCGGCTTGCTGATTACTAGTTTTCTTAAGCAGAATTACTAGAAATTGTCTATAAAAAATAGGTAATTTTCTAATTTCCAGTGACAAGATTACATCTAGAAAACAATTCCCAGTCCTGCATACAAACCATTCAAATAACATAAACAACTGAATAGCATTCAGAGGAAGGTGATAAGAATGTTTTAAGAATATCAAAGAGAATGGTTTTGGAATAGGGAGGAGAGACTAGTATTAAATTATTGTAACCACTAGAAGAATTTATTTTACAACTGACCCATTAAGTAAACATAAGAACAAACAAAAGAAGAGAATATATAAAGATCTATTTTAGTTCACTGTATGAAAACATTTCTGATATTCAGAATTCTCTAAAGAGAGCATGGAAATTGAAAGTGAATAGAGATGCTTCAGAGATGTTTTTATTGAGTTTCTTTTTTTAATACAAAATAATCAGATGCAACCAATCAAGTGTAAGACCTCTTACAATTCCTATGATGGCACTGCATGAAACAACATCACTTCTAGGTTTCTTTATTTGATATCTTAAGTTCTATACAATTATGTGTTATTATACAGCAGACTATTTGAAGGAAATAAATATGACAAAGCAGTGAAATGAAGGCTTCTGGACTATTAATTTGATATCTCATGTATTAAAGTTCATCTGACAAAGATATTTGAAAGATTGTATTTCAATAATAAAATTGAAAATATATGCCAGGCATGGTGGCATACAAGTGTAATTCTAATACTTGAGAGGCTGAAGTAAGATTGTAGGTTCGAGGACAGCATTAGCAACTTAACTAGACTCTGTCAAAGAAAGAGAGAGAGAATACATAAAATCTTCAATTAAATTTTATGGGATTCACTGAATACCAAAGAATTATAGTGATCTTTATCTAAAATTTTTTTAAAAAGAAAGAAAGAAATGAAAAGGGCTGGGGACTTTGTTCAGAGTTAGAATGCACTTGGGTCCAATCCCCAGGCCGCCCCCATAATAACATATATATATATATATATATATATATATATATATATATATATATATATATATGTGTGTGTGTGTACATATATATACACATGTATACACATATATATGTGTGTATATATGTGTATATATAATATACGTACATAAATGTTTGTAAAACTCAAGGCCAGAATTTTATGAAATGTGAAGTTTTAAAGATTTTTAGTAAAGAGTATATTTTTTTCTCTAATAAAAAGAGCTCAGTTCAATAATATAGTCTTCTCTGAGCAATGTAATTTCTAGCTAGACCTTTCTTATATGTTTTAAGATGACAATGTGGGATGGATTTTCTAAGGAATATCAATTGCCCCATGTGTTTCTATTATGATGTACACGATGGTTCTCACAGAACTTTGCCCCATTATTTTCGTTCATTATACTTATACAAGTATTTTTATACTTATACAAATATTTATCTTTGATGTCCAGAACACAGGATTCTTATTTACAGCTTCAGGTTTCTAGTTATTGACATTTTAAGGCTAAAAGATAATACCAGCACTTAGAAGGTATGAAATTTCATTTAAAATTAAAAATATATTAGTTTAAAGGTGAAAATTTTACAAATACTTATTGCAATATCTGTAAAAACAAATAATGATCCTTTGAAAATGGTTCACACTGGCTTGCGTCAGCTAATAAAAGCTGGTTTTGTAGATTTCTTCCTAACCTGTAGCTTGAAATCAGTTTTTGTGGGAGAATTTACAAGTTCAACAAATCAGGGATAGTTTTTCCTTCCCTAGGAAGGCAGTTGCTAAGACATTTACTGAACATACTATTGGTAAAACCTAATCATATTATGAGAGCTGCATATGTATTGAAGTTTAAATCCTAAGCAATAATGTGATCACATTTTAATTATATGTCTACTTGGTATTAGCAACATACTATCTATTTGTAAATTGAGCTGTTATGTGACTTATCTAAATTGTTTAAGAAAAAGTGTTTAATAATTCTTTGGTTTATCTATGGGATTATATTCTTAGTGCTCACAAAATTGCATGCAATACTACTAGAGAAAATGAATTTAAAATATGTGAGATAAGCTAGATAAAGATTAGTCTGGGTAGAAAATAATAAGACAAAATCAGTCAGTTATGGTGACACTCAGGAGGGACACTGTGTTTCCCAATGGAAAGAGTAAATATTTGAATAGAGATATATTGCCTTATATTTACTCAAAAGAATGATTATTGTATTTACTTGAGAAATCTTTACATCTCAACTATATTTGGAAGGTAGTACCAACTGTGGCTACCAAAGCATATCCAAAGTGCGTATTCATGTTTTGAGGATTTATGGAATACGTCAACTGGAAATCCTTTTGCATTTTTTTTTTTTTTTGCATTTTTCTACCTAGAAGTCTTCCCCCCCAAAAAAAGGTAGAAAAGCTAGTGGTGTAACAAAAATATACTCATTAAAAATAAAAAGATTCTAAACAGAGCCTATTGTAATTAGCATTCAAATTTGGCTCTGAGCCAAGAATATAGGTAAAATATGAAACAGCATTTGCTACTGGAATTCTAAAATGATGAAGAGGAAGGTCCTATAGCTTCAATAATCCTCTAAATGAGGGTAACATATGAAGAAAGTGCTTTCCTCTCCTCACCAAAGTAATTAAATGAGGCAGAATCCAGGAGGATATGTCCATGTAAACACAGAAAGAATGCATCCAGTGAACAGCTGTGAAGTCAATTGCAAATTGTATTTACGAGTGTATTTGAAACTTCTGTTGAATGCCAGAAATCACATATATGAATTTTTTTTTTCATTTTTGTGCTGGGGATTGCACCCAAGGTCATTCTACCTCTGATCTACACCTCCAGCCCTTCTTATTTATTTATTTATTTTTTGAAACAGGGTCTTACTTAAGTTGCTGAAGATTTTGAGGATCTTGCTAAATTGTTGAGGCTGGCCTGGGACCTGGGATCCTCCTGTTTCAGCCTCCAAAGTACTGAGATTATAGGTGTGGGCCACCACACTGGGCTACATATAGGATTTGACAAGAAGGTTAGTGTACTTCTTAGATAAGTGAGGAAGAACCAATGTAATAGTGGGTATAGCAGCATAGCCACACACATTACCAGGCTAATGAAAATGATCCAAAAATATGTGTTGGCATTTTTCACCAATTCCCAAATTTTCTTGGTTAAGATCATAGCTATATAAGTAGTGGCTCTTACTTTAATTTGATGAAATCACCAGGTCAAAGTATTGTTCAATGAAATGAAAAATAAAAGTTAAAAAGTAAATCAGAAAAAAATATAATTTACTGAATTTTTCACCACTAACAACTAGGATAACCTTTAAATACCATGGATGATAGCAAATTAGGCAAAACCTGTTTCCTTTTCAATCAATTAGATGTAGGCATGGAGGCACAAGTATAAAGAATCATTAACACTGTGTTTATGGGTGAAGTAAAAAATCGGTCAATAGTGTTTGTGTGTATGCATGTGTATGTGTGGTGTGCGTGTGTGTGTACAATCACAAGAATGTTGGTCTTATGTGATCAACTTTCCATATTTGAGTAAACACCATCAACTCTAATAACATTTAAAATATATACCCTATATAAATATATGAAACATTAATGCATATTCTTTAGGACATAAATACATAAAATACAAGTAAATATGTTTAAAGAAGTTGCTAAGAGATAA
>PVLC010004077.1:57927-89217 GCA_004027655.1 Graphiurus murinus
TGGTACTGGGGATTGAACTCAGAGGCATTCTACCTCCGAGCTACACCCCCAGTCCTATTTTTTATTCTTTATTTTGAAACCGGGTCTCATTAAGTTGCAGAGGGCCTCACTAGGTAGCTGAGGCTGGCCTCGAACCCGGATCCTCCGGTCTCAGCCTCCCGAATGCTGGGATTACAAGCATGCGCCACCACGCCCGGCTAGAGATAATTATTTGGTGCAGTTACATATAAGGAGAAAGTTTACCTTACGTTTCTGTATACGTTTTCTTTGAAAGGAGGAATGAGTTGAAGATGAAAGCTCATATTTTTGTCTCTCTGGTTTTCTCTTGAGACAGAAACAAAAGGAAGCAATAGAAGCAGAACATTTATACTCTACAAAAGAAGAATTTAAAAGCTTTATTTTGTTATCTGGAAAATTGAAAAGACACCTGGGTGTAAGTGAAAACAAAAAACATCAAAAACAATCATATTATGGAAGACTTCATGATATGTTGTCCTTTAGCTCCTTTTCTGTATTGTGTGTGTGTGTGTGTGTGTGTGTGTGTGTGTTGTTTCTGTTTTCATCATGGGGCCCATCAAGTAGAATTAGATCTGTACAGCACAGTGTGTACAAACACAAAGATACATACATAGTATCTTTTCTCTCTACTTGTCACATGCAATGTATAAGGGCTGTTCCTCTGAGACATTCTCTACCTACTTTCCTCAGTCTCATGTCAAATAAGATAATTCTTAAACACATTGCTGAATTTGAAGTCTGTGGCTCTGCTGAATATTGCTTTATTCTTCTAGGAGCTCAGGACCCATACAATAGTTCCAGTGAAATCTACAGCTTCAAGCCTACTGTGGTCCCGCAGTCATTAAATTAGTAAGCTAATGGTTAAAAAAATACTTCAAATTTTTTGTTTTTTTCTTTGTCTTATTTTGAGGTCTAGAATATTACACCACTTTCAATAAGCAATGACCCAAATTTTATCCATGTTCTAGCTAAAGTCTGAAAGAAAATAAAATATGTTGAAATTCTTGAGATGTTATCAAGCATTTTATTCTTGCTAATATCATGGGAATATATTAAAATAGTTCAGGAAAAAAATCCTTAAATATGAGACAGCTAAAGTTTAAATATTAAGCAATCAGCCAAGTAGTTCGACTTCATTATAGTAAGCAACACATTTAAGTTATTTAAAAAGTGCCCATGCATTTAGACTTTATAATTTTTCTTATTACTTTCTGTTCAAGGAAAATGATTGGCAAATGGACAATAATGTTGATTATTTGCTTAGAGTGTCAGTACAAACTCACTATGTTTATCAAATAATTATAGGCATTTTAAAAGAAGGAACATGTGAATTCAATGTTATTATTTCTTGATTTGTTTCTTCTTTCCAACTTTCTTGACTGATTGTGTATAATTATTAGTCTTCCAACTTACCAAAAGGGAAGAAATATGACAAAAAGCCTAACTCTTTCGGAAATATAAATAACCAGTGGCATTATATTGGGTAGTAGGTCATAACTCAGTAGAGAGGATTGGAAGTCACAGCACATACAACTTCCCTCTATTACAACTCTTTATCAAGTAGAATAGGAAATGAGTTATTTTTCACCCAATACTTATTTTCCTAGAAAGTCAATTTGAACATAACTAAGTTATTAATATATGCATTTTGATTTAAAACCATATGTATTTTGAAAAATTTTTAGTGTGTGAAAATTGTTAAGTTAAAAAAATTGAACATACAAAATGTTGCTATGTTTCAATTAATCCATTTTCTTGATTTCCATAGTCACCATTTTTTACTTATTTCGGCTCAGTACTTTCCTGGTATAGATACCATTTGATCTGGGCAAAGTATGAGCCGCCTCACTATTATTTCAGTTTTTTTTAGGTAAATCTCATTTACTTTTCTTTTTGAGTACATGTTTTAAAGCATTTCTTAGGTTAAATTCACTCCTTCCTTACACTGAGTTAATGGAATTTATTTGCCTTGAAGGGCTGAAAGCTAGGGAAGATTTAGTTTTCTTCCCATACCACACTTCTCCAGAAGTTGTTTAGATGCTTAGACTTTCTTTTGTTTTAAGCATTAGGTTCCAAAAGTATTGCAAGGTATACAAGGTTTTTATAATCTAGTCTAACACTGACATTTGCAGAATCATGTGAGGTAGTTTCCAATTAAGTACATTTCAATCTGGTCTTAATAAACTTTAAAAAGATTTTTTTCCAACATGGTACCCTACACTATTATTTTCCACCTTTTTACTCATTGAATTCAAGAGTGATGTTGTTTAATCATGTGTATCACTATGTTGAATCTATAGCAGAGCTTCCTGGTTCAAAGGAAAAGTTTGATCAGTCATAGAGAAGTCACATAAAAAAAATGTCTGTAAAGTGAATGAAAGGAGAATAATATTCCTGATGTATTTCCTATCACCTACAGCAAGATAGGGTTCAGATGTCTCCTCAATGTTACTTTCTTTAAATCTCCACTCCAGAATTTATTGTGTTTTATTATAATCACTGATAGTATCTTTTTTTTTTTTTTTTGTCTCTAATGATTGTTATGGTTTGAGGCATGGAATGTTCCCCCAAAAAGTCCACATATTAGACAATGTAGCAGTGTTCAGAGGGGAACCAATTGAATTGTGAGGGCTGTTATCTTATTAGTGGATTAATTCACTTGATAGATTAATAATTTGGACTACTGGGTGGTAACAGAGTGTGGCTGGAGGAAGATCACTAGGGTTGGCTTTGGACTATATATGTCCCATGCTCCTTTTTCTCTCTATATTTCTCTCTCTTTGCTTCCCAGCTTCTCAGCTGCCAGGAGCTGAGAAGTTTTCCTCCACCACACTCTGCTGCCATGATGTTTCTCCCTTGGAGCTAGCCAACCCTGGACTGGACCTCTGAAACCATGAACCAAAATAAACCTTTCCTTCACTAAGTTATTTTTCACAGGTATTTTAGTCACAAAGATGAAAGGCTGAATAATACATTGACATTATAGTTTCCTTGGCTCAAGGTCTACACAACATCATAAAACATAAGTTAGCTGGGGCATGGTGGCACACACTTGTAATTCCAGTACTTGGGAGACTGAGACAGGAGGAATACAGGTTTGCTAACCTCAGCTACTTAATGAGGCTCCCTGCAACTGAGTGAGACCCTATTTCAAAATAAAGAATAAAAAATAGAGCTGGAGATGTCCCTCAGAGGTAGAATGCCCCTGGGTTCCATTCCTAGCTCTGAAATTAAATAAATAAATAAATAAATAAATAAATAAATAAATAAATAAATAAAATCATGATTTAATGAGTTAAGTAACAGTGGTAGTGAAAACACTAGATGCAATCTAAAGATACTAGAATTTGCATGACCTGACTAGCAATTAGATATACAGAGAATGAAATTCTATGACAATTTCTTTTTTGACCTTCAGTGACTTTCAATGAGAAAGGAAATTTAGGAAGATAACCATATTTGCAGTGATTAAGTAATTAATTCAATTTATAGAAATAATAGATTTGAAATTCCTATTAGGTATTATATATTTGAGTTTGAAATTCAGTAGAGAACTCTAGTCTAGAATTTAATATTCATCCAAAGTACAGTTGATAGTTAGAGCCATAAAATTAAAAAAGGTCACCTACGGAGCAGGTAGTATGAGATTAGGACTAGAAATGAATCCAAAAGATTATCACCATTTTAAAGATAGAAAAAAAGATGACCCTGGGAAAGAGGCTTTATTAGAGAATGTATTATTATATATAAGCATATTAAAAATACTGAAACCAGGTTCTCATTTATGGGAGCTGATTTCATCTCTGTAAAAGATTAGTCAATCAGCTTTAATTCCCATCCTGCTGTGTAGTTAGAAGAGGAACTTGGAAGGTATATGAGAAGTATTAATGACTGCCAGGGTTTCTTTTTCTGATCACCTGATAGTCAGCTCGTTTTCATTTCCAAACAGAAATCCTTCTCACCTTTGCATAAGAAAGACAGCCTAGAACTCCCTACCAGCTCAGCATGTAGGATCTCTCATAATATCCCTTCTTAGGAATAATGGGGTCTCTAGCCTCTTACAGTGATCCTCTTGGTAATAACAAAGAAAAAGGACAAGCTGTCTACCTCACATATTCAATTTACAATGTATAAGTAGGGTCAGGATAGTCACAAAGGGCACTCACACACAGAAAGGAAAAGAAGGGAAAACAGAATAACAACATACCTGCCCTGTTCTAACACCTGCAGGGCAGATGATCATGAGGACCCCTGGCTTGAGAGAAGATAGTTTTTGTCCAGACTCAATTCTTCTCCCTGGGGAAAGGTGGTCTTCAGTTTAATGTTCTAGGAGGATCTTCCTTTCCTATTGTCCTTCTTTGACCACAATTCAGTTGATTATTATGGCTCATACCCTCTTTGAGAACAGAACTTATTTCTTCCTGCAAAATATCAAAGACCCAATGATTGTACTTTTATTTTTGCTACTTTTTTTTCTTTTTTGGTACAGAGGATTGAACCAAGGGGCATTCTACCTCTGATCTATACCCCAGCACTATTTTATATTTTATTTTGAAGCAGGGTTTTGCTAAGTTGCTGAGGCTGGCTTCAAACCTGTGATCTTCCTGTTTCAGTCTCCCCAATACAAAGATTACAGGCATACTTCACCACACCCAGCCCCAATAATTGTTTTATTCCAAAAATCTTTTAATTTGGACTAGTGCTTCTTTTGGCAGAACACCTCTTTAAAACATTTAGTTGATGTCTTTTCTATTAATTCAAGTCATCTCCTTGTGCCAATGGCTACATTCTGTGATTTTATAGATAAAATTTTTAAATTTGCCATTTCATTTTCTTTGCATTCTTTCCTTCCTCATTTTTCAAATTCTCACTCTTATTCTTTCAAGCTAATAATGTGTACTTTTGTCCTGCTAAGCTTTGATGAGAGAGGCATAGCCTTTCTTTCTTTCTTTCCCTAGAGCCATTTTGTCCAGATGAAAAGATTTGCCATGTACCCCCTTAGCTATGCAGAGTTTTAATAATGAGTAAAAGGGCAAACATTGTTTTAGTCTCTGCCTCTAAGCAAAAATTCTATAAATTTTCAAATTGTAGAGTTCAGTACTTGGCACTATGATGTAGTTACATTTTCCATACCTTTAAGTTCATAAATTTTTTTCCTTTTCTGCCTGGAAATGTTCAGTTTTTTTTTTTTTTTTTAATCATCTCTCTCTGTCTCTCTCTCTCTCTCTTTAAGATCTTACCAAATCTATCCAATGACACCAATACTAATTACAATTTTTTTTTCCTAATGTCCCTTGGATCCACATTACCTGGCCTCTAAGGTATGATCAGGGATATATTAATAATTATTTCACCATTGCACACATGAGATCACTTTCAAATCAGTTTCCTCATAACTCAGCACAAGGATCCTTTCAAATGACACACATTTAAAAATTTTGTTTGACAGTTCCCCATATCTCCATAGAAATTTCTGTATTAATTATGTCAATTCTATTTATGCTGTGATTAAAAAAATAGAAAACACAAAAATGACTCAAATTATGGGTAACAAATTCCTTGTGTAAGTCAAGTGGTTTCCTACATTTTTGCCCCAAATGAAATTGAAGAGGGGATAAATTAAATGACCATCTGATAAATCATTTAGCATGAAGTTTAATGACAGATCAGTACATATTTCATAGAACAAATTCGAAAGTAGTTCATAGAAATGCAGTTTGTAGAGCCAAGTCTCCCTTTCAATGGGCTCATGACTTGAGAGAGAGAAAGACAATCAGTCTAGGTCCACAATACTCTGGATGAGGTACTACACAGAGCTAGTGCAGTTGCTTAGGCGGAGTGGCTGCTGCAAATTATACACCAATTATGGATCTGCAAAGCATTCATAAACAGTTCATCATGAAATAGTAATTATTTTTTTCTTGGAAGCATCTTCACAAATTAAACTTTAAAGAAGTTGCTTCATTGAGAACCAGGAGTTACCTTTAAGACTTTCTATCACCCATCATTTTACATTCTGGTAAAGGTTAAAACACTGGAAATTAACACTAGTGAGAGTTTTTATGTACATTTACAGGCTCCTTCCTATTTGTTTCATTTTTATTTGTGCGCTGAGCTTGAATAAAGATAAATGCTACCTGAAGATCAATATTGTCTTTGAATGTGGTGGCATCATAAACCTAGCTCCCTGATGAGCTACTCTGGTAGGAAAAGAAGGTACCTTGGTAGAAGTCACTTGAAATTAATGTCACACAATGATTACGTTAATTATTATTTGTTTATAATGTATGCTAGGTAATTACAAATATTCAAATGTCATTAATGAGACACTTTTACAAATCATTTAATGAAGACATGTTGTCTTTTCACAGTTGTTTAATGTTTCATTGCCACTACTCATCAGTAGTGTTCTCTACATTCACATTTGTCATCTGAGTGGTAAGGACAAATAGTTACATCACCTGAGTGGTGACAGAGCTGAAGCACAATGAAGTTCCATAGGTGATCCAAGGCCACACAGTCACTGGAAAGAAAGTGTCCTTTTCTTATCCCGTTGGTCTTCATGTTATATAAAACTGTTCTTTAAATCTACAATTACTTGCAAGCTGAAAGACAATTGTAAAAAAGAAATATAATTGTTCATGTTGCACAAAAATCATAATAATATTTAAAATAATTCCTTTTTAAATTAGAATTTCCATGAAGACAAAAATATTTCTGGGGAACTGTCTTCCAGAATTAAAATAGAATAATTGAAGGGATTGAAGATATTATTAAATAATTAAGATAGTCCTCTGTAATATTAAATGTTTTCAATTTAATAGCCTATAGTCTTCATGAGGCTATTAAATATGATACCTGCTCTTTGTATTCCTGTCATGCCACATGTGGTCCTCTCTCAAACTAGATGGGGAAGACTAGGGTAACCACTATGATATTGAAGATGATATGATGTGTCCTCCAAGTTCAGTCATAGAAAACATTGCAGTGTTTCCTTTGCTCCCAATTTGTTTGCTTTGAGAGAATCCAGCTGCCATGTAGGGAGGATGCTCAAGTATCACCATGAGGAGGGCTACTTGACAAGGAACTAAAGCCTTTTGCCCTCAGACAGAAGGGAAGCCTTCTTTCCAGAAACATTTCATGTGTCTTACTGGAAGGGGATCTTCTTGTTCAAAGTATGCTTTCACATAGCTTCAACTTTCAACCACATTTGACTATACCCTTGGGAGAGTCCCTGAATCATCCAGATAAACCACTCCTGAGCTTCTGATCCACAGAAACTGTGAGAAAAGAAATATTTGCTATTTTAAGTGTCTTTGTTAGAGAGTAATAATGTTCTATAGCAATAGTTAATAAAGATCATTCTAATATTCCTCAAGATACACACATTTCACTATGTAGACACTATACTTTTTTTTGCATGTGTGTGTGGTACTGGGGATTGAATCCAGGGGCGTTTCATCTCTGAGCTATACTTCCAGCTGTATTTTATTTTTCAGTTTGAAATAGTTGCTCTAAGGGTCTCTCTAAGTTACTAAGCGCCTTGTTAAGTCGTTAAGGCCAACATCAAATCTGTGACATTCCTATCTTGGCCTTGCAAGTACTGTAATTATAGGTGTGTTGCCACCACACCCTGCTGGGTGTTATTTAAGTTTAGAAAAAGAACACCTAAGAAAAGTAGAGATTCCTGAGCTTGGGAGACTAAGGGGAAGTTGGCCTTGAAGAAGGAAGGAAGTCCGGATGAATGGGAGAGTAAGCAAAGAAAAATTCCAAACAAAACCAACAGAGTATGTGTAACCACCAAATAATGAAACTGTGTAGTCCTACCAGGAAATGTGAAGAAGTTGACTGCAGTTGGTGAAGCTAGCATTGCCTATGTGGGTAAAGTTAGTGAACCTAGAGAGATGAACAAGTGAATCATAATAAAGGGCCTTCCTTATGTGGAAGACAAATTAAGGAGTGAAAGCTTAAATCTGAAAGACCTGGCTGTCAAGGAGGCTTCTAAGTAGGAGAATGAGTGAAATTTTAAAGTAAAAACCAATTCGAAGTTGACTGCAATACTTCTAGCAATAAGCATTCCATTTGGACTTAGTGGAATTTTAATTTGTGATTGAAGGAGAATGGAGGCTGTATAAAATCTAATGCAAACACAAAATCTTTCAATGGTTTTCCTTTGACCTTATTATCAAGGCAGGTACGTTTTAAAGACCACATACCTGTGTTCTTCAACATCAGAATACAAGAAAAAAAAAAGAGAGAGAGAGAGAGACAGAGAATCACTTATTAATTGAAGGAGACATAAGCTAGGAGAAATCCTGTACTGGATTCTTGATCTATAAGACCACTGTTGGAACCATAAGCAAAATTTGAATGGGTTCTATAAATTAGATGGCCATGTTAAGTCAATGTTAATTTCTCAGTATAGGTAGTTGTATTGTGGTTATTGCGGAGAGAGCTTTTCTTAGGAAAAATATGAAATCCTGTGACTAGCATTTTGACTAGTGAATAAAAGTGTAAATATTGAAAAATCCTGAATAATTTGGATGAGTGAGAATTGCAGATATGGAGATTCTTTTTATTACTATATAAATATTTCTCAAAGGGTGAAATTATTTTAAAGTAAACCCTTGCCCCCCTAAATTACACACACAAAAACACTCTCTTTTTTGGAGTACTGGGGATTGATCCCAGGGTCTTATGTATCTGGGCAAGTAGTCAGCCACAGAGATACATTACTAGCTCATCCAGATACTTCTATAAAAATTCCAAACTTTGAAGAGAGAATATACTTCCTACTCCATAATCTCAAAGTTAGTAGATCCTCCTGTTCACCACCCACACTCCTTGAAATGTATTTATATTTTGTATCTGTTATATATCTTGAATGCATATGTTACATAAAATATACAGTGTTGATTTAAATGTGTACTTTTTAATTGCATTTTGCTATAAATCACTTTCAGTGTTCTGTCATTTAAAGACACAATGTGTGATATTTTCTGAGGAGGGTACTGGAGGTTGAACCCAGAGGCACTGTACCTCCAAGTTACAAACCCAGTACTATTTTATTTTGAAACAGGATCTAAGTTGCTGAGGGACCTTGCTAAGTTACTGATGCTGTGTTCAAACCTTTGATCCTCTTGTTTCAGCCTCCAATATTCTTTTAATTTGTTCTGGTGATACAACTAGGTTGCCTCCAATTTATAACTAACATAGAACCAACCTAGGATGAACAGACATTTGTATATCCACTTCGTTATTTGTGTTAAAAATTTTCCAGGACATTGGCATTCCTAAATTACAAGATGCATGTATTATTATTTCTCTGAATATTAACAAACTTATTTTCAAAATGGCTACAATAAAGAATCTTTGCTGGGCTTTAATGTTGCAAATATTTTATTTGTTCACTTTGTTTATTAAACTGAAACACTTGACTTTGTAATATTCATAACAATTAATTTTTCTTAAATAATGTGGGCTTTGTTCAGGTAGCTCTTTATTCTTGAGTTGCAAAAATTTTTTTTTATATTTTCTCCATTATAACTTATTACCATTCACTTTACTATCTGAATCATAGAATGTCCTTATAAATATCATGAAAGCTTGAGATTCAATATATTTTCACATAATGAGTCAATTTTTTATCACTATTCCTTGAAATTTGAAATATTTCAAAGGAAAAATATGTATGATTTATCAACAAAGGCCAACAATGGATATCTTTCAGCAAGTCCTACTAATTTAAAGAGTAAGTAGAAATAGATGGACACTAACTAAATGTGATCAAGTCTTAACCAAACAACCATGAAAGACAATAGCACTAAAGAAATACCAGAGAAAGTTGACTTTCAAATTAGTAAGAAAAGATGGATACTATTGTATCTTTTCACACTATTCATGGCTAGGATTAACAGACAATTGCATATATCTGCAAACCAAATATTGAATAAGAAAATAATGTTTCTTACTCAGAGTTGATACACAGAGAATATATAATAACAATTAAAATCTGCTTTTTAACCTAGATTTAGTCATTTCATAGTGGGTACATACATATATATATACATATATATAGATATATACATATATACATATATGTATATATATAATATGTATACATATATACATATATATACTTATAATATATATACATATATGTATATATATTATACAATACATTGCATATAGTATATCTATATACTTTTGTCTATCAATTAAAAACAATAAATAACAGGATATATGAAGAACACAATTCTTAAAGAACTGTTTGAATTCACTTTTCTTTTAATATTAGATTAAGTTTTAAACACTCTCAGAATTTTTTATGGTTTATAATCTATTCTAAGCATTTTAATCTTCCATATTTAGTATTACCATAATTTGAGTATTTCTATAGACTTAAAAACAGTAAACTTAAAAATTGAAGAAAAGTTTCTTTGCCTCTAAATTCACCCATTTGCCAATATTTAGGTATAAGAATCTGTCACCTGGAACGAGGATTGTCCATAAGCCAATTCTACACCTTCCTTCCACCTCTCTAATCCTGTAACTCCATCTTGTCTGGTTGGCTAGCCCATTAAGATAGCTACTGTAAACACAGATGGGATATTCAGTTGTAGATATTTTAATATTTTTCTACTTGTCTGAGGCGGCATGCGAAAAAATCTTGCAATATATATGGTAGTGTTTTAGCTAATATTTTCAGCTTTTAAGAGAGTTAACACTTTGGTAAAAGAAATAATGAACAGCTGCTACTAATTTCTATAGTAATGTTTTCCCCTGAGAATTGCTTGAAGAACTATTATTACAGGTTATTTGTTCAAATATCATCACATTTTGTTTATAATAAACAGTAATAAATTAAAAAAACAGATTTGAGGATATAGATGTCAATTCAAGCTATGAATTATAAAATATATTTGAAAAATGTTCAGATTAACTCCATTTATTATTTTAATGTCAGCAACACGTTAGTGAGAACTTTGAAAAACTTTATGCAAAGTGCTAACCTAGAAAGAAGTTCCTACCAAAAAAAAAAAAAAATCATTTGGTATGGATTTCTTACAGAACTAAACATTCCTTTCTTCTGTACTTGCTATCAATTTCTTGTCAGATGCAATTCAAACATCTGATCCTGATTCTTTAAGACTTGAATATGGAAGATAAGTTCTGTCCATTATTGAATTGTACTTTTTGCAATGTGTACCCTTTAACACACACACACACACACACACATACACACACACACACACACATTTCTTAAGGAGTGAAAGTAAATTAATAATTATTCTATTATTATTTAGATCCAATATTATAACATTACAGAGGCTTGTATAATTGCAACTTCCTATACTAATATCCCAGTGTTCTGTTTTGCCATAACAAATTGTATAAACTTTCCTTACATCATAACTAATTATTTTAGCATAACATCTTGTAGATTACAAAGTGCTTCCAACATACATCATTCCATGTTATAAATTATAAGTTGTTGTTTCCTAAACTTATCGTAAGTCTTCAGAAAAATTGCAAATCATTTTGACCAAAGTGAAGATCACACTTCCTTAAAATCAGATGGAATCCATCAGACATGCTATATGTGTACATATTTTCTTTCCATACACGGATTTTGTAAAATGTGACAGTCATAAACTTCAGAAACAGGAGCTACATGTCCTAGTTTACATTAATGTGAAAGTCTATAAAATTATACTGTGGCAAGTCCAAATAACCAAATTGTATTCATATATTGTGATTTCTTTTAATGAATAACATTGGCTATACAATTGGTGAAGCCTAATGCAAAATAAAAACTTTGAGCCCTTGGTTCAAAAATGATTAAGGATTTCAAGATGGGCACAGTATAGCCTGATTCATAATAGCTAAATTATAGGACCAACTCCAATGTCCACCAATAGATGAATGGATAAAGGAAAAGTGCTATATACACATGATGGAGTTTTACTCAGCCATTAAGAATAACATAATTATATCATTTGCAGAAAAATATAAATAGAGAATATATAAATAAATAATATCAGCCAATCTCAGAATGTCACAGGTCATATGTTTTCTCACCTCTGCAAAGCTAGATAGAAAATAGGAGACAAAGGGAACTTCAGACAAATGAGGAGAAAGACCAGCAGAATAGTCAAAGGAGACGGAAGGAGAGAAGTTCAAAAGAAAAAAAAGAAAATTGAGGAAGAAAGCAGTTCAAATAATACACAGATATCCATACCTGAAGGTATTCCTACCAATCCCACTAAATGTCTGAGGAGTGGTCAGTGTATGTGGAGGGGGGTGTGAGAGAAATACAGCAAATACTGTGCGTGTGTGTACACTTGTATCACTTTGAATCTTATTACAATTTAAATTACAATGCACCAATAAAAGTACGTGAAACAGAGTTTCAAGATGGTATAGCACAGCATTAAATCAGGCATGCTACCCCTCTACGGTTTCTATGTGACTGCACAGTTTGCATGCCCAAGAAGCTGGCCCTGATTATGATGGTATACAATAAAAATTTGTGGAAACTAATACATACCAACCACACTATTGGACTTTCATGTCCCATATCATTTCTAACTCCCAGAAAACAGAAACTGTGAGAGCGATTGTCCCATTCTAGAGATTAAGAAAACTATGGTGAGACTTTTGCAAATTTATTCCATCTCTTCTGGGATATAAAATGCTTCTATCCTGCATTTTTTCCAGAGGTAGACTTTTATATAATGAATGATTATAAATTTTAATGGGTGACAAGTAAAAAAGACTCAATCCAATCATAACATTTGAGACAGATACTAAATGCAAATGGAGAGGAAGATGTCTATGATCAAAATCCAACTACCAGTCCAGGATTGAATTCATGGCATTTTTTTTTGCATGATTCTTTGTCATAATTTTGAATATTTCTGCACAGTGGAACATTTTCCTTTGCTTTTAAACTCTTCTGCAGTGTCTTGGAGTAGAAATAAAGCATATAAATAATCTTAATTTTTGTTTTATGTTTGGATAGGAAGCTTGAATGAGGTCCAGTTTTCATTACTTGTACATCTTCTAGTCTTTTGTGACAAAATGAAAGTAGTATAAAAAGGAAAGGCTCATTCCCATGATGTGGAATGAGTATTGCTTTACACAAATAGTTGTCCAAATGGAGTCACTAGGGCTGGGAGGGAAACCTCCATGTCCACACTTTTATCACTCTTCAACTTCACATGAGCATTGAAGACAGCTCAGCCATCACTCATTCTTGTCCTCCATATACTATGAGAAAATCATTTTGGTTGATGATATTTTATGCTGGCAATTCTAGGTCAACATCTTTACATTAATTTTATTTTATTTTTTTTGCGGTACTGGGGAATGAACACTGGGCATTCTACCTCCGAGCTATACCCCCAGCCCTGTTTTTTTTTTATTCTTTATTTTGAAACAGGGTCTCCCTAAATTGCGGAGTGCCTCACTAGGTAGCTGAGGTTGGCTGCGAACCCAGATTCTCCAGTCTCAGCCTCCCAAATGCTGGGATTACAAGTGTGTGCCACCACGCCCGGCTCTTTACATTCATCTTAAATCACTTAAAATTACCAAATACCTAAAAACTAATTGTAAATTTTTATTTTTAAGAATGTTCTAATGATCATATTTTTGCAGATGTCATACAGAGGATTGAACCCAGAGGGAGTACTATTTCTGAACTGCACCCTCCCCCCAGCCCTTTTTATTTTGAAACAAGGTCTTTCTAAATTATCATGTGCCAGTGCTGGCCTTGATCCTACAATTTTTCCATCTCAGCCTCCCAAGCACTGAGATTATAAACCTGCACTGTCGCACCCAGCTAATGGACATATTTTTTCATATATTTTGTCTTCTTTGAGAATTATTTCATTAACTCACATCTCAAAGGAGTACTTACTGACTCAAAGGTTATATACTGTACTAAAATCAACTTTAAACTATTTTCTTTATTAGAAGATTCACAGATTGAGACAAAAATGTATAGAAACTATATCTGTAAAAGCACTATATATATGTTTATATACACAAACATAAAGATAATCTCAAATTACAAAATACAAAATAAGGCATCATTAAAATTTTAGCATAGATGTATTGAGATAGAAATAGTTATTTTAAGGGATTGGTCCATATGATTGTGGAGTCTTGGTGAGTCCAAAATCTGATGTTGTAAACCAGTAGACTGGAGACTCAGAGAAGAGCTATGGTTTGTGTTTAAAGATAGTTTCCTGGTTGAATTCCCACTTGTTCAGAAGAGATCAATTTGTTCTGTTAAAATCTTTCAACTGATTGAACAAGACTCACCCACATTATGAAAGGTAACCAGCTTCACTCAGAGTCCACTGATTTAGATATTAGTCTCATAGGGTGTGGCAGCACAGGCGGGCCTTTAATCCCAGATGCTGAGTAGGCTGAGTCAGGAGGATACTAAATTTCAGGCCAGCCTGGACAATTGAGTGAGATCTTGTCTCAAAATAAAATGAAACAAAACAAAATAAAATAAAACAAAGTAAAATAAAAAAGCTAGGGTTGTAGCTCACTGGCAGAGTGCTTGTCTAACATGTGAGAGAACCTAGGTTCATTCCCCAATATCACAAAAAAATGTTTTTAAAGGGGGATGGGTAGGTAGTTGGGTATGATGGCACATGCCTATAATCCCAGTACTTGGGAGGCTCAGATAGGAGGATCATAGGTTCAAGATCAGCCTCAGCAATTTAGGCAAATTCTCAGCAACCTAGAGAAACCCTTTTTCAAAAAAAATAAATAAAAAGGACTCGGGCTGTAGCTCAGAGACAGAATGCCCCTGGGTTCAGTCTCCAGCACCACACACAAAAGGGGGATGGTGGTGGGGGTTAAAATCTCATCTGAAGCCACCTTCATAGAAGAATCCAGAATAATGTCGAACTAAATACGTGGACACCAGGATGCAGACAAAGTGAAACTACCACCTCATCTGTATATCTGCTTCCCAATTGCAGGCTCTGGGAGAAAACATCTTAGAGCTCATCTCCATAGCGTTCCTAGTCACACACAAAACACAAGCAGGGTCATGTCTAACAAAGGACTCTGTTTTTTGCCATGTATCTTTTCCAAAAGCTTCTCTCTCTGCATCTATAGCAGTCTATTTTACTTTCCTTCTTTTTTTTTTTTTTTTATTGAGAATTGACAATTCTAGGCCTCTTCTAAGGCTGAGCTCCTTCCTTCTGTTCCTATTCTATGTTATTTTTCCCCACATAACATCGGGGATGTTGTATTTGGCTTCTCTGTTCTTCACCTGGATGCAGTGTTGGATAATAAGGACAAGCTGTACATTTAAAAGGTTCAGATATTCACAAAGCCGAGCAGTGGGAACAAGGATGCTGACCAAACCAGCTATGTTTATTCTAACACTGGTGAAAATGATGCTATTAGATATGTGTTTTTTGTTTTGTTTTGTTTTGTTTTTTTAATTCCTGTGTTGGTCTGGGCTCTTCTTTAGAAGCAGGTTTTTTTCTGGTGCCACATCCATCTGCAAAACAGAAGTGATGGTAACCTCAGAGAGAGGACCCATCACTTGACAACTTTCTCATATAAATTTCACGAATCCTACAAAAGTTGTTTCCAAATGCCATTTTCTTACTGGAAATGGATTCCAAGAAGAGTCTACCTGTCCCATGATTGTCCTAATTTTGGCCAGTTCCGTTATTAACTTGCAAAAAGGAGCTGGTAGAATTCTTCTGTGGTTTTCCTTAAAAATGCCTTATGGATTTACATTTACAAACTATAAAATAATATTTAGTTCCTTTTTAAAAATGACTTATCTTATTTTTAAGCACTGCTCAGCATAGCCCAGTAAGTTTCCTTTGTTATTTTATTTTCCATTCCCCTGAGACATATCTATTTCTGATTCTGTTCACCAAGCCCGCTGTGAGAATATAGGAAGACAATGAACTCATCTGATTTTTGTTTTAGCAATGCCTGTTTTTCCAGTCAGTAAATTGCTCTGGCCATCTGTAAGAAACTGCACACTCTCTGTCACTGACCTTTGGTTTCTTTCATGTTTGAAAACTGTCTTATTATTTATCTTAACGTCTTCTGCAATCTTCTTTTCATTTGTCACCTTTCCTGGTCTTATACTTTTACACTTCCAGCTTCAAAGCCATTTATATATCTGAAAATTTTGCATGAGTTTTTATTTCCCTGATATTCCTTTTTACATTAAGTGTTGGCTATGCAAAAATTTCCTCCAGGTCTCCATGTTCTCAGGCAGGGCATTGAGTATGAGGATTCAATAGAAATGTAAAAAGCTTAATTGAATTTAGTCCTTCCTCTTTTCTATCTTACATTTCAAACTAAATAGGAAAAACTCATATTAACCAATCATGAAACAAATTTATACTAAGTGCCTACTGTGTTTTCACGCTTGTGTCTTAAGTTCAACTTGCGAAAAAGTACAGAACTTCCTTAATTTTTAATACAATGTGAATTTCCCTTTGGTTTTATCCTTCTTGAATAGTTCTAGAGTTTATGTATATGTCAAAATCTAAGCTCTCACAGGGCAAAGTTCTCCATGTGGGATTCAATTGCCTTTAATATATGTTGCTATTAAAAATGTTAAATATCACACTTTGTAGAAACATTCTAATACAACTGGGTGTGGTAGTACATGCCTATAATCCCAGTACTTGGAAGGTTGAGACAGGAGGATCACAGGTTCAAGGACAACTTCAGCAACTTAATGAGATCCTGTTTCAAATTAAAAATAAAATGGATGGAGATATAGTTCAGAGGTAGAATGCAGCCCTTGGGTTCAATCCTCAGTACCAAAACAAACAACAAACCCAAATACTTCCTCACTACTATATGATTATGCAAAGAATGTATTCAATGAGAAGGGTTCTATATAACTCTTTACATGACCACATGCTAGTCCATTTGTACAGTGCATGAAAGTTGATTTAGTTGAAACTAAACCTGGGAGGCCCAGGTTTTCTACTACATTCCCATTCCTGCAGAAAAACTTCAACCACTCTGAGCCATATGATCACAGGAATTTTTCATGTTTAAAAATGTTTATATAGCATGATGGTTTTAGAGAGTCAGCATCAAATAAGCAAACCAAGAATTTAATTTTGCTTAAGCAAAATAAAGCATACAAACAAAAATGCAATATTTACTTGCTATAGATTTACCCAATATTTACTGGGTGCTTGTCATGTACTACGTACTGTTATAAGACTTTTTATTTTTATTTTTACTTTTTTATTTATACATTGTAAGCATACATCTTTGTTAGGTGCAAACTGATAACGATACATGTGCTCACAATTCTCATTTGACTCCTTCCCCCAATTCCCACCCCGCTCCCTCGCCCTCCCTCCCTCTCAAGTTCAGTTGTTATAAGACTTTGCATGAACTAAATGGTATAAAATTGTTGAACATCTTTGCAAGTGAGATATATTATTGGTCCCGTATTAGAAATAATAACAGAAAAAGAGATTTTCGGAAGAAAAGAGATTTTTTGACCAGATTCACATAAGGAATAGATGACTATAATGGATTTGAAACCAGGCTTCTCCACACCAGAATTCAAGCTTTTACCCACTAAACCAATTCTGGGTTGTCCCATCTCCCCTCTCTCTCCTTTCTCCTTGTTCCCCTCTCTCCCCTCTTTCCTCTCTCTCTTTCTCTCATTGAATATCTATCAATTAATTACCTATTTATAAATAAATGAAAGTAAACACATTATGTAACCTGAATAATATGGCTTAGAATTTCTCTTTCTCTCTCATTTATTACCTATCAATTACCTATTTTAAATAAAAATAAACACATTATGCAACCTAAAGAATATGGTTTAGTATAAAAACATGTGGCAATAATAGTGCTGCTAAAAAGCCGGGCGTGGTGGCGCACGCTTGTAATCCCAGCATTCGGGAGGCTGAGACCAGAGGATCCGGGTTCGCGGCCAACCTCAGCTACCTAGTGAGGCATTCCACAACTTAGCGAGACCCGATTTCAAAATAAAGTAAAAAATAGGGCTGGGGGTATAGCTCGGAGGTAGAATGCCCCTGAGTTCAATCCCCAGTACCGAAAAAAAAAAAAAAAAAATAGTGCTGCTAAATAGCCTAGTTACAGAGTTTATCTATATTTCATTTTAATATTTTTGAATGTGTGCTCCAGGAATTAAAATATGCATGCTAAACTCATCAGTCTACTTAGATTTAATATTGTATTAATAATATCTAGTCTGGTTTTTATACATCACAACACAGTTTTGAAAACCTTCTAGGTACATTATAACCATCTCACAACAATATTATTTTTGTTCTGAACAAATATTTGTCTTTCAAGAAAATTATGAAAGCAACAAAAATAATCTTTAGTATTTATCCACAGTTTCATTTTTTTCTTGTGTTTTTCTTAGATAATTTCCATCTGCTACTCTTTTTCTTAGACTAAGGATTTTAGTATCTTTGGTAATGCAAGTTTCTGGCAATAAAATCTGTTCTGTTTCTCTAAAAATGTCATTTTCACTTTGTTTTTGATGTATATTTACACAGCACAGAGATTTCTGAGTGAACACTTTCGTCAGGGTTTTAATGCCATATTTTATTATCTTCTGGTCTCTTCTGTTTATGACAGGAAGTTGGCCATAACTGGTATCATTACTCCTCTGTACCTATTATGTTATGTTCTCTGGAAACATTCAGGGATTCTGCTTTATCTTTGCTATTCATTGTTTTTGCTATGATGTATCTTAATAGACTATGCCTTGAATTTATTCTACTTCAATTTGACAGAAAAAGTGGTTTTGGAAATTTTCCAAATACTGATTCTTCATATATTTTTTTCTGCGATACATATTGTTTTTTCTCTTTTGGTGCTCCCCCCCACCAAATACGCATATATTAGACATCCCATCTCCAAGGCCTTGTTCATTGCCTTTTACATTTTTTTTACTGGGGGGGCTCCATTCTTCAGATTGGATAATTTCTATGTATTTGTCTTTCAGATCACTAAGCCTTTCTATAATAATCTCCAGTCTGTTTTTAAGTCCATCTGGTAAGGCCAGTCATCCTTCAGGGTCTGAGGAGAATTAGTCTCAGGACTCCTCTGGATACCAACATCTATAGATGTGCAAACTCCTTATATTAAAAGGTGTAGTATTTGCACATAACTTATGCACATGCTTCCATAAATTTTAAAGGATCTCTAGATTAGTTACAATTTCCAATACAATGTAAATGTATTGGAAAATAATTGTATAGTAAAAAATAATTGTATAGTAATGCTAAATAGTCCTGAGACTGTATAGTTCAGAGAATAATGATGAGAAAAAAGCCTGCACATTGTCATTAAAGACACAATTATTTTCATATATATATGTATATATATATATATATATATATATATATATATTTATTTATTTATTCGTGGTTGGTTGAATCCCCTGATGCAAAATCTATAAAAGAGAGGAGCGACTATGTTTCTTTTCAGATAATGTAATTTTAAGTTTGATCATTTCTATTTTCTTCTTTTTATATGGTTGTTACTATTTTTTCCCCCGAGAGTCCCTGTATGTCAATCATTGAGAACATATTCTTTTGAGTCATTGAACAGGCCTGTTATAGCTGGTATCTACTAATTCCAACACCTACACTACCTCAAGATGTTTTCTATTGCCCACATTTCTTTTTATTTTTTGTAGCGTGCTCCTACTATTTTAAATTTCTAGTAATTTTTATTGTATGCTTTATAGACTAAGTACTTTATTGTTTTTTTAAAGAGAATGGTTTTAAAAACTATTATAACTCAACACTTTAACTTGTATTAGTGATTTATTTTTAACCAATACATATGTTCCTTATATATTCAAAACACATTTAAATATTTGTAATCATTTTAAAAATAATTAGTATTTGCTATAAAATGTCTCATGTCACCAGAAAATTATACACATACACACATTAATATCTGGAAAAATGTCTGTAAAAATCACATTCTGTGGATTCATGTGTTATATTCATCAATGAGAAATTTTATGAAAAACAATAATATTAACAATTGGGAGAGAAAAATGTTAGCACCTTCTACATTGAGTGGCCATCGGGTGTTTATTGTATTGATCAATTGTCCCAAACAACTTTGTTCACATCTTTGATTTTCAGATTTTTACTTTTTATATTTGTAGAAATATTAGAACACTTGGGGGTTCTAATGTTAACAAAGTGTTCCTTTTTATTTTTATTTTGGTACTGGGATTTGGACCCAGGGGCATTCTACTTCTGAGCTACACCCATACCCCTTTCTGTTTTTTATTTTGAAACAGAGTCTCACTAAGTTGCTGAAGGTCTCACTAAGTTGCTAAGTCTGGCCTCAAACCTGTGATCCTCCTGTCTCAGGCTTCCAAGTACTGGGATTACAGGCATGTGCCATCATGCCTGGTTTACAAAGCTTCTTTTTAAAAAATAGATTCTTCTTTCTAATCAGAGTGGCCTATGATGATGGAACATGTTCTTCGAGAAAACAATGCAAAATAATAGTAATGCAGTCTTAACATCATTTTTCTTATTCATTATTTTTAGGTTATTGGATATTGGTTCTCCTAGGATATTGCTTATGAAGGAAGCAGCATAATTTTCTTTCTAGTTACCCTTGAGTAAACTGCCAGATCTAACTGGTGCGCTGCTTACTGCAGTGATCTAGCTTCTGTTGAGCATGAGCGAAGCAGCCTAGCTAATTGGGCAATTAAAATTAAGGAAGATGCAGCACAAAATTCTCTACATTCAACTCAACTCAGCATAAAATATTGTTAATTAAACATTAAAATAAATTTATACTTTGAATAAATACTAGGCTTTGTATTGAACCTTGGAATATTTAGGGCTATATTTTTTTTTTATCTTGCTAAAAAGTTTTTAGATTAGAAGAAACAGCATTAAATATTAAATTTTTGTTGCTTTTCCCACTACTTTCTACCTTTCTTTGACTCATGACCAGCTTTCTTAACAAGGATTTAGAAAATGTGAAAATCCAAAGCAGAGCCTAGCCAGTGTAGAAAGGAATCCATTTTCATGAGGATGGTATAAAATTTGACTAAGTATTCCAGCGTTAGAATGCTGGTGCATTATTATTTGAATTGAGCTTTTCTGGTGGCACATTAAATTGTATATACATTATTTGTATGATTCAATATTTTCAAAATAATATACACATGTGTGTATATCTACAAAATGGCTCTATATTACTTGTATGCATAATTTTTGGATTTTATCACTTTCAGAAAAACAAGTTCTTTTTTTTTTTCTTTAGCTAACCTTAGAGACTATCCTTAACCAGTTTTGTTTTGTTTCTCCTTCTATTTTTATACTTCCTTCTAGCAGGTAGTTAGAGATTTATTTGTAGTAAGAAGTTAAAGTTATTTTGCATGTCTCTATTCTTGGAAATGTATATAAACTGTCCTCATAAGCAATTACTAATGTTCTATCCCCAGTGTTTTGATTTCCTGGGTCTTTTTTTTTTGTAAAGAGATCATAGTTTGGATCCAGTTGGTATTGGGTGGTCCTGCATTTTGTTAAAATTAAACTTTTCTGTTCCATGTTAAAGAGATCTTAACACATTGGATAAGGACGTTGCTTTGCTTAGGGCTTCAAAGGCAATGTAAAAAATATTTCAAGGTCAGGGAAGAAAGAAGACTTATCATTTGCTTGAAAGTTTGACTTTGCTATTTTTGTACTTTCCTAAATATGAAGATGATGATTGAATTGTTGAAAGGCTAGCAATTACAATCAGTATATGAGTTCATATAATTTTGTTTTGTGCATTACTCCATAATCCATATTTATCTGAGTACATGCACCACGCTTCCTGCTTTCTTTAGCCTCTGCAGCCATTTTCATAGTATTGTTGATCCTGTCAGTGAAGGTGACACATTTTGTGATCCTTCTCCATAGACCAAGGAATGGAAATATTACAGGGAATATGCAGTCACCAATGATTTATTTGTTACCATAGATAGGATATAAAATGTACTAAATAACATTTTATACATCAATTTTGGATGTGTCAAAATTAATCCAATTGAATATGATTTTTCATAGTCTCAAGATATACATGTACAATAGGTTTGAGGGTTTTTTTTTTTTTTTTTTTTTTTTTTGCGGTACTGGGAATTGAACTCAGGGGCATTCTACCTCCGAGCTACACCCCCAGCCCTATTTTTTTATTCTTTATTTTGAAACCGAGTCTCACTAAGTTGCAGAGTGCCTCACTAGGTAGCTGAGACTGGCCGCGATCCCGGATCCTCCGGTCTCAGCCTCCCGAATGCTGGGATTACAAGCGTGCGCCACCACGCCCGGCTCTGCATGTTCTAATATAAATAAAACACTAGCACATTCAGTATAAAAATTTGAAAATATAAATTTATAATTTGATGCTGAAATTTCCATTCCAGGATTTCATTAGAAGACAAAAAATGTTTAGAACCCAATCTTGAGTGCCACAGGTATTTTGTGAAGGTGATAGAGACTGACATCAAATGACCAGGCTAATCGTCTGTAATGTTGAGGCTTCATGCTTAACTTCATTAGTGTCACTTGCTGTTAACGGTTCATTCTTGTTAGAGTGTTCTCTAGCTTCAAGACAAAATAGAGAGAAAGTGTCTAAAGACAGAATTAGAGAAAAGCAAAGTTTTGGGTCACTACACTCCTCTATACATGTTAACTCTGCAAATAAAGATATCAGAGCACAGTCTAAATGCGGTGATGTGTGATTTCTTGTACTTGACAAACATTTTTAATGACAAGAAAAGATGAACAGCATCTAAGATTCAAAGCCTTGCCATACACAGTGTGCCAATGGGTGAATAGCTCCAGCAACATATACCTGGGAGCAGCTTAGGCATAAGGAATCTCAGACCATACCCTAGACCCACTAAGTCAGAATATGTTCTTTAACAACATCTCCAAGTGATTTGTTCATATACCGAGCAAAGTTGAAAATACACTTGTCTAAAATACCTTAGTTTTCCAAAGTTAAGTACTATTTGTTATGACACAACAATGCTGGTTTCTATAAGTGTCAAAAATGCAAAAGCCAAAGTGCATGAATATTACCTAGGGTGTGGAAGCATGCCTGCAAAACAGGATTAGATGTGAAGACATTGATGTCCTGTAGAATATATACAGGCTTCATGATTCAAAGTCCTAAGTCCTACTATGTGAACATGGATTTCTTGGTGAAGTATAGTGGATGTCATATTTTAACTACAGTAATAAGTTTATTTTAGGAAATTAGTAATATCAATTTTTTGTTCATGTCATAAAGAATTAATATTATCATGTTCTATAATATTTGTAATTATCAAAACTCATACAAAATACTTTGTATGAAAGATGAGCCTAAATCTTGAGGTAAATGTTAAATAAAATAAATCCATCATCACTTTTTTCTTAATCTAAAGCACATTTTAAAATGTTACATAAATTTTTAAGTAAATGAACTATTATTCTATTGCAAATAAATATTTTCACACTTATGGTAACTTTTTGTTGTGGTGTTTTTATTTATGTTTTTGTATGGATACTCTTTTTTTTTTTTTTTTTGCTCACATATTCTAACTGGCATAGGTCCTTTAGAAATTTTCCTTGGGTATTCACATTTCTCCCTAGAGTACCTATGTTATGCATGCTTTGTGAAGGTTTTAAGCCATGTTATCATCACAATCAAATTCAGATGCTTTTTGGGTTTCCTTGATGCCTTAAGAATGGTGTTAATATGAGAAAAATAAGTATTTTACTTATTCTTTCTAGAGGTTGAGGAGGACTATGAAATTCAGACTGCAAAATGAATTACATTTTTTGGAAACAAAGTATACTCTAAATACAAAATATGTTAATGGAGTTTCTTGGGCATATACTTTTACATTCCTGGTGTTTTCTTGGGAAAAAGGGAGAGATGAAATTTCTTCATTTGGTTTCCGAACTGCTTTGATTCGCACAATTTCTTGTAGAATTTCATGACGAATCTCGGTATTTTCTGGCAGCGACAGATCTTTGAGCTACTGCAGGATGATTCTGCAGGACATCAAAGAAATTAATGACAGAAAGAGTTCATTCTATTTCTAACAGTGCCGTGTGAGGCTGGAAAGTAGCTGAGACTTACTGGGATAATCTGAGTCAATTATATTGAATTCACATCGGGTGATTATGTAGTTCTCAACTCCTCCCTCTGCCAGCTGTTCTTAATCAGTTCTCATTCCTTACTTCAACTAATGCCCCCTACAATGCTGACTCTGTCTTCCACAAGCAAGATTTCTTAATAATTGCTCACTCATTTGGATCAAACTCCCCCACCACTTGCCTTTCGACTTTTTGCTTCCCTCCAGTTATTTCTGACTTCTTTACATTAAATATTAATGGCATTTTGCTGTTTTCTTTTGCTAGAACTTTAGGTAAAATGTGACATTCAGAATACCAACAGAGATTTTTTAAATAAAAGTGAATGTCCAGAGAAGCCCAAGAGCTTTGTTTTTATTCACAAGCATGACTAATTGCTAGACAAAAAGAAAAAAAAAATCAAGTAATAGACATCAATCTTCCCATCTTATAATTATTTCTGGAACTACATCTGTCCTCTATGATACTATCTCTTTGTCCACTTGTGTTGTAGGTCACTGAAAATTGAGAGTGATGTATCTATTAAAATGGAAATGACATATTTTATTTATATCCAATCACACCTTTACTTCTGCTATATCCTGTTTTCTATTTTCAGAGAATTATTGAAAAATAAAATCAGCCCTACATCCCCTAAGACCATATTCCGATAGAATATGGATTAAACTAAACCAAACCAGACAATTTTTTTAAAAATGATTTTTATGGAAGGAAATTCCTTTACTAATTCTGTAAGACCAACTTGAGAAGTTGTGAAGTATCTATAAGTTACTTTACGTTTAAAATATGAACAGTAAATAATATGATGTCTCCAAGGGGGTCTTAAATGTATCATTATAAATATCAATGAATAGCTAAATCTTCAATGCACCCTAATAGCTGGGCCTAGTTAAAATAGCTGGTATTAACCATACATAAAGCTAGGTGTTTTGCAGATATTATTTCAAATTTTAATATATTTTCAGTATCAAAACCTACAAGGGAAATCTGATTTCCAGCTCACAGATAGAAATGTTTAACAATCACACTTATGAATTGAATTTTTCTGACTTAATTTGATACACTTTGAGAACTGAGTAAGTCCTTCTCCATCAATACAGACTCCTGTCCTCCTTTCTGGCTGCATTAGAATCATATAGGTAAAGAGGAAACACAGTTTGTAAGTCATAATCTTTCATTATCCATTAATATATCCCTAACTTCATTATTCCTATAGTGGTTTGCTCTATTTTATTTTATTTTATTTTTTATTTATTTTATTTTATTTGTGGTACTGGGGATTGAACTCAGGGGCATTCTACCTTCAAGCTATATCCCCAGCCCTATTTTTTTTTTATTCTTTATTTTGAAACCGGGTCTCACTAAGTTGCAGAGTGCCTCACTAGGTAGCTGAGGCTGGCCGCGAACCCGGATCCTCCGGTCCCAGCCTCCCAAATGCTGGGATTACAAGCGTGCGCCATCATACCCGGCTTGCTCTATTTTATTTTATTTTATTTTTTTTCGGTACTGGGGATTGAACTCAGGAGCGTTCTACCTCCGAGCTATACCCCCAGCCCTATTTTTTATTCTTTATTTTGAAACCGGGTCTCACTAAGTTGCAGAGTGCCTCGCCTCACTAGGTAGCTGAGGCTAGCCTTGAACCCGAATCCTCCGGTCTCAGCCTCCCGAATGCTGGGATTACAAGCGTGCGCCACCACGCCCGGCTGCTCTATTTTATTAGATACTACCACATTAAAATAATCCGTTCTGCTCCCCATATAAGAAATTCCATATTTTAGTGAAAAAAATTAAGGAATTATTATGAAACAAAATATACAATTAGTGATTTAATGCTAATATATTCATTAATTTAAGTTGATGTATTTCTCTTCCTAAGAGTAAAAACACTTAAGAGGGATGAGAAACCCATGTTTATTCTAAGTTGCTTCCCACAGTGGAATTTCCAGTGATGAGAAAGTGCCTCTGGGAGGAAGTAATGTCTTCCATGTCAATACAGGTATGTATGAGGAATCCTATGCTGGGCTAGTTTGCACCAAATGTTGCTAATGATAAGGAGAATTGTCCCTAAATAGCTTGCATTCTAGTACATGACAATAACAACAACAACAAACATTACCAAAAAAGCAAAAATAAGATATATACACAAATACATAGTTATAAAAGATGGTGAGTGAAACCCTCATTGAAGAGATAATATTTAACTGATATTTAAAAGAAGGAAGATAGCGAGTCCTGTATCTCTCTGAACATTCTCACTAGAGAGAATTGCAAGGGGCAAAGATTCTGTGGCAAGTGTGCCTGGTGCGTGTGAGGAGAAGTAAGGGCTGTGTGGTTATAGCCAGGTGATCCAGGGTAAGAAGTCGGGAATCAAAATATAAAAGTAAGGGCCAATTTATGGAGGGCCATGTGGTGATTTTGTGGTGGTAAGTGCTGTGGTTTTACTCTAGGTAAGTATTTGAAGTAAATTAGTGGCTTATACATTCACAGTTCAAATGAGGCCTATCTGGCTGCTATGAAGTAAATACAGAGAAATTTATGAGAATATCCTGTTGGTTTACACTACATTGGTTGCAGCAGGGATGGTGAGAACCAAGTGATATCCTCTGACAGGGTAGAGCTAAAAGACCTTGGAGATGGGAGAAAGGAGTCAGAGATGATTCTCACATGTTCATCTGAACAGCTAGATATGTGGCCCTCTGCAGGAGCTAAAGGCTTAGAAAAGAATCACACATCTTAACTTTGAATGCATTATATTTGAGAGGCCTGTTAGTATTCCAGTGAAAATGTTGAGTAGGCAGTTGGATACACACAAGTCTGAAATTCAAGGAAGAGGTACAAACAGAAGTGCCATCAGTAAATAGGAGACTTTATTTATTTATTTATTTATTTATTTATTTATTTATTTATTTATTTATTTATTTATTGTGCTATTGAGGATTGAAGTAGGGACATCCCATCTCGGAGTTATACCTCCACCCCTTTTTATCTGTTTTGAAACAGGGTCTTACTAAGTTACTGAGAGTCTTGCTACATTGCTGAGGCTGGTGTCTAACCCTGGATCTCTTGTCTCAGTCTCCTATGTACTGGGATTACAGGCCATGGGAGTACCACTGTTCCCATCAGCAAATAGCATTTAAAGCCATAATATACAATGGGATCACTTAGGGAGTAAATAGCAATAGAAAAAAAGTCTAATAAAGACAGATTTTATCTGCTGCATTGTAAAATCACTACCTACACATAATTCTCTTTCCTTCCAGATCCTCTGCTTCCATATGCATTGTATATAAATAAAGCTTTTTAGCTGTATATTCTTTGCAAAAATCTGAAGAACTCTTGCTAATCATTTAAAATTCAGTTTAGATGTCATATTCTGCATATATCTAGAAAAAGGGTGCTGTTACTTTAATGGAGAATCATAGTATCACACATTATTTTTTTTTAACTTAAATTTCATCACTATTTTTTGCTTTTCATATCTTCTTTCTCATCCATTAGTTCATAAGCTTCTCAAAGGTAAGGAGCACATATTTCTAATGTTCAATACTATACTTGAAAAATTGAAGACACTTCGTGCATTAATGAATAAAATGAAAGGAAATAATAATAGAAAGTGAGAGAAGAAGAAAGACAAAGATAGTTTTCAGAGTACGTAGTGGAAAGAGGAGTGGGGAGAGGAAACTAATATGTATAATCTAGTGTGTAAGCCTGGTTCTAAAATGCTGCTTGCAATTTTTACAAAAGTGAAATACATACTGTAGAGCTTGGCAGAACATGATTCAATTTCCTCTTCTGTGAAGTGAGAGTGTTGATCTAACTTCCTCCAGCTTTAAAATGCAAACGCTTTATGACTCTGATTCCCAAGTGAAAGATGATCTGTGCTTTGTGTTGGTTTCTTCTTACCCCTGTTTGGTCATGCCTAGTGCCCTAAAACCCTTCTATTGATCCTACATGATCTTTCTCCCCCTACTTAGTTTCACTTCCTCTCCAGTCTTCCCTAGGTAGATTTTAATATCTTTATTATTTCATGTTTTATTATTGTTATTAAAAATTATATCCACTTTTGTCTTTGATATGTTTGTATTTGTTCTATATTGTCTTTGCTTTTCTTTCCAATATTTAAAGGAGAAAAAAGCCATCTAGTTTTTTTGTTGTTGTTGTTCATTTTAATATTTGACATTGGGAAAGTAAATTATTAGTAAATGTTATCAATTAAAAATTGCTGGAAGGTGGGTGTGGTGGCACACACTTGTCATCTTAGTACTTGCGAGGCTGAAACAGGAGGATTGCAGATTTGAGAACAGCCTTAGCATTTTAGCAAGACACTCAGCAACCTGGTGAGACCCTGTTTCAAAATAAAAATAAAATAATAAAATAAAATGGGCCACAGATGTAGCTTGGAACAAAATCCCCAGTATCACAATAAACACAATAAATATTGCTGGAAAAAAGAGTGTGTGGAAAGATGTGACAGGATTTTGTGATGATTATAATTTATTCACTTCTGAGCAATTTGCCATTGACTCTGACTGCTCCACATTTTGCCATAGATGTTCATTAACAAAGAACCACCAACTCATCTTCATTTCCATTTCTTTCAAAGGTGGCTACTGACTATAAACCAAACACATAGGCATGATATACATTTCACTGGAAGCTGATCCCATTTAATTCTGCCTTCATTGGTAGCTTGTTTCTGAAACCAGGCACTTTTAATACCAATGCTAAATGCTCAAGTCTTTATTCTTCTTCCTAGATTATAGCAAATCCTATGGAGAGGAGAATTAGTTTCAGATTCTGGGTGTTTATGGTGAAGTGAAATAAAGCCCTGAGTCAAAAACTCATTAAACTAAAACATATTAGGTCGCCTTAAATCCTTTTCTTACTTGGTGCTTAGGAAAACAACACAGACCCATAGTCTTCCTGTTCTTGGAAAATATGAAACAAGTGTGAATTTTTCATTAAAAAGGAGATTAAATTTGAAAAATAGAATAATGGAAAGTTTAAGTCACATTAAGTTTATGATCTAAATTCTTTGCAGTTTTAAATAATTAGGGAAATAATCTTTCTGTACACTGTTGTAGCAGCAATACAATTTTGTCTAATACTGGACCCAATTTCCTACCATTAATTGTACATGTTAATTGAGAGTCATTTCAACTAATCAATCAAAAGACAGGTTATTTAATAAGTTTCTATAATGTGAACAATTATCTGTTTAGTTCTATAGGATAGTAGCTTTCAAACTTTAAAATTAAGATCCACAGTTTAGAATCTGTCTTATACTGTAAACCAGCATTCATGAACATATTCAACAGGAACAAGTTTCAAGAAACAAAACTTTTGTTTATATTTATGAAACACTCTGATGCAATTTTTGCTTTCTCCTTTTTTATTCTATTGATTTTACTTCTTGTTATTTTATTCTATTGCTTTAAAAAATATTGAGATCCCTGACTAGCAGATTGAAAAACATTGCATTGAGCTCATAAGGACTCTGTTTTCAAGATTATAATTAGGTTAGGAGCGAAGAATATTATGAGACAACAGAGTTTAACTTAAGAGTCAGTGAAATTGTCATCAAAGAAACTTGAGCCAGACTCTAAAAAACAAAAACTGATGAAGGCATGTAGAGAACGTGACTGCCAGAGGCAGGTTAACATTTGCCTTGAAAAGTCTAAGGGTCATGGAAAACCATAACTGGACTTTTGAACTCACTGAAAGCAGCCTGTTCCTCTAGGGTAAACATTCCTGTCTTTCTTACTGGCACAAAATCCCGAATATCTCTCATGTTAACCATTTCTCAAGGATCTTCTGCACATCCTCAGTGGTTTAACTGCTATTATCTCAAGGACTTTCGGCAGGTATTTTGCAGTTATTTTACCAGTTAACCATTGCCTCAAGGACTCTCTGCACTTATGCAGCCGTGTCTGAACCTTACCCTTCCTTCTTAGAAAGACAATACAAGTTATGGACAAGTGTGTCCAGTAGTACCTTCAATCTGAGTGAGGCTCCCTGACCTGCTCCTTTCAATGTGCTTGCCTTGTCCACACCATTCTTCTCCTCTCAAGTGGGCAGGATGTTACTGACAAGTGGCACTCAAACAGGAACCCTTGAAAAAGACTGGGAAAAGAAGCTAAGGAAACTGAGGGAGACCATAAAATGGTTGAGAGCTCCACAGTGGATCTTTAAGTGAAGGGGGTTCACCTGTCCTCAGGACTTATCAGGTTAGGGTAACAATGGGGTAAACTTTGACAACAGAGTAGAGGGAGTATCTATATATACTCCAACACCTCTTAAAAGTATTGAGTACCACAGTCAGTAAAGATCAACTGCTCACATTATTATAAGTTGTGTTAGGCATAAATCCTTGGTTTCCAGATAGAGGTACCCTAGATATAGAACTATGAGATAAAGTAGGTAAGAAACTTAAAATGAGACAGCACATGGGAAAAAAAAAAACAGTCCCAGTGCAAACTGTTGTCACTTGGGGCCTGGTCGGAGGAGCTTTATAGTGTTAAACTTGGATAATGAGAAAGTTTCTACACATCCAACACTGCTGCTGCCTCAGCAGGCAGCAATTGAGAATGAATTGGCTTTTCATACTTCTTCCAGGGGCCTGACCCCAAAGTCCCACTAGAGGGTGAAATTCCTTCTCCTCTGAAGTTGGGATACTGTTTGCCAATGGACGAAAAGTTCCTTTTGCCACCTCCACTGGCTTGGCCATCTAGTAGCCTCTCCCCTATGGAGAGTTCTGAAAGATTGGAGCCTGTGGTACCTGCCTGCTTATGAGAAGCTGCCATCTCTGGAGAAATACGGATGCTCCCTGTCATTGAGACTCAAGGACAAAATCCAAGACATGAATCATTGCCCTTTCACGTATTTACAGAGTAAAAGCAAAGCATAATACAAAAATGGCTTACTAAAAAAATCCGTAAAGCTCTATCACTCAGCTACAAATTATCCTCTTCTATTTGGAAAGTTCTTGCCTGCTCCTTGCTCATCCATGGTCAATACAGTATACAGCTTTTAAAATATAATGAGCAGGGTGTAGTGGCACATTCTTGTCATTCCAGTACTTAGGAGGTTG